>JAFMOD010000210.1:3061589-3079698 GCA_019802435.1 Corydoras maculifer
AATAATAATAATAATGTTTTTATTATGAGGGATGGAGCTCACCATGGCTCTCTTCTCGCGGAGCCGCCTGGGTGGAGTTATTCCTGGGCTCCACACTGTCCGTCATGCCAACCAGCCACACCATGGTCGCTATTAAAGAAAACAAAAAATCAGTGTCACAACAGCATCCCGATCAACATGAGCTGATCCATCTGTATTCGTGCCTTACAGGAGTAGATGAGGCCTGGAAATATGGGCTCGTTCCTCTCCTGAGCGGTTTCCACCAGAATACGCAGCGGTCCTTTGGGGCACAACACGGCCAGCAGATCTGTCTCCACAAGACGAGAGGGCGAGGTTTCAGCGTAGCACCAGAAAACATACAGACTGATAAATATCACAATGACTTTCAACTTTTTCAAGGTTTTAATTAATGGAAATATTTGCCACCTCCTTACACGAAACTCTGGTTTTGATTAGAAATTAAGTGAAGGTAATAAGCGAGGGGAAATGTTTCTTGGTATTTAAGACGTGTTTCATGACATCAGGATCTGCAGGTGGGACCTCATGTAATGCTGCTGATCATTTACTCTGCAACTATTGAGCGCCAAACTACATCAAACTAGTTAGAACTTCATGATTATTATATCTTTCATTCATTCATTCATTCATTCATCTTCCGCTTTATCCTCCATAAGGGTCGTGGTGGGGATCCCCATGCCCATCCAGGGGAGAATATCTCGTGCGCTGGGCAGACACACCCAGGACAGGACGCCAATCTATTGCTGGGCACATACTCACTCACACAAACACACTCTACATGGGGCAATTTGGAGAATTCAATTCACCTTGATCCATGTTTTTGGGCTGTGGGAGGAAACCGGAGAACCCGGTGGAAACCCACGCGGACACGGGGAGAATTATGGAAACTCCACCCAGATGGGGATTCGAACCGGGAATCCCTAGTGCTGAGGGGCGAACATGTTATCCACTAAGCCAGCGTGCCACCTGATTATTATATCTTATATAATGTATATTATATTATTATTATATATTATTATATATTATATAAGGTCCATGTAATTAACAGTAAAGTCTTTATACCTAACTGACACCGAATCCCTGTACGATACCCACACAGATATGGGGAGAACATGCCACCTCCACACTTTACATGCCGATTCTTACTAACCATAGACGGAAATGACAGCCAAGATGAGCCAGGCGGTCCATTCAGGCAGGTACTTAATAAACACCAGGGCCATGAGGGCGCTGATCATGATGAGATAAGCTTGCTGCAGGCGCAGGGGGCCTTTCCAGTGGATACAGATCATGCCGACCACGCCGAAGTTCCAGATGATCAACGCCAGTGTGAAGTAGTCCATGGCCACGTTGTACGTCTTGAACACCTCTCTGCCGCGGACATGGAGGAAGACGAAGCATGTTATCTGACTCTGCATGTTCTAAAGCTGTGTCTGCTTTATACACATTATATATATATATATACACATGCATACATATATACACACACACACACATATATGTACATATATATACACACACATACACACACAATGACACGCAGGAAAATATACGCACCCGAGATATATGAAGGAGAAGAAGAATAGCAGGAGGAGGGAGGAAAAAAACAGCCATGCGTGAATCACCTGCGAAGATACAACATTAATGTAACGAGAGTCAAGTAAAGACAGAATACACTCTGAAACTTTGGCTTTGCATACATCCCTCACTCTACACTCTTATACACACACACTCATCCTGCTCCACACTCGTAAAAAGCCTTATATAGAGTGGAACACACACCTATGAGCGCTTCACCTTCGTATCAATGCGTGATGTACTATACATTATTTTAAACCATGTAACATTAATGGAACTAGAGCGGCACGTGGCTTTGTGGTTAGCATGTTCTCCTCTCAGTGCTGGGGATCCAGGTTCGAATCGCAATCTGGGTAGAGTTTCCATGTTCCTCATGTGTCCGTGTGGGCTTCCTCTGGGTTCTCCGGTTTTCACTCACAGTCCAAAAACATGGATTCAAGGTAAATTGGCCCTATATAAATTGCCCTGATATATTCCAGATGAGGTTTTCAATGTTAATCTGTCCGCAAACAATCGGTGAAATCCTAATCCTAAAAAAACCTAATCTAAATTGTGGAGGACACTGAATTCTTGTACGATACCCCCACAGATATGGGGAGAACATGCTACCTCCACACTTTACGTGACGATTCTTACTAACCATAGACATGGATTAAATCTGATGCAAGAGGCGAATACAGAGACGGAATATCCGCAGAGAAAATCAAATAAGACCGAATTGGGTGACATGAGATTTCAATAAATAACACATGAGGGACATTCTAGGCATTAAAACCAAATTGGATATTGATTGTGATTAATAAGACTGCAGTTCAGCTGGTTCTGGTTGTACGAAATGTAAATTTAAATGTAAAAAAATATGCAAATAATATATTAAATCATTAACCCTGGTACCTTGTAGCAGCGGTACTTGTACAGCAGCACCAGCACCAGTGTCATCACCACGATCACGCTGATCATGATGGCAGCGTTGAGGATGGAGTAGAGAGCTCGCTGACCCACAGTCTCCACAATGTCTTCCCGGAAAGGAGTGTAGATCCTACACATGCAACCAAAAAGGGCATTTTATGCATTATGCTTAATGCTCGTCATTGACATTATGCTTGTCGATGAAGTCACGGCTGGAGAACTGGCTCAGCCAATCAGATTTAACAATTGGACAGGAACAACCTGTTTTATAATATAGTATAATTAAGAACTAACTTAATAGGAACTAACATTTGGGTCGAACAAGGTGTAAAAACTATGCCCTGAACACTTACAGCTGCTGGCCATCCTTCTGAGTGTAGAAGCTGACAGACTTGATGGTTGCCACGACCACCACCATGCACAGTGTGACCGGTACAAACAGCATGATGACATGCTTGGCTCCATACTTCAGCGTCAGCTCCTCATCCTCCTCATCCTCAGTGTCGGTGACCACCTGGGGTGGGCGAGCAGAGGGAGGCTGGCCGTTCAGCTCCACCTCACCTCGAACACTGGTGGTGGAGCCATCTGCGTCGGTGCGCTGGTTGGTCTGCGCTTTCTCAGCTGACTGAACCTACAGATACAACAAATGTTAAGAATGGTATGAATAGCTAAATTTTCATTGAGTGCGCTCTGAAGCCTTTTCCAACAAATTATTGTTCTGTATAAGTTATTACTTTAATTTGTTCAAAACACTGAAAACATTTCATTTTTTGTACAGTTTCGACCAAATAATATCATTTACAGAATATGTGGTGCATTCACTAGTTGGGATACCTGTAAAAAGATATTAAGACATTGTTAGATATTAAAAAGATTGTCCAAACAATAATGTAATTGTAATTTTAATTGTTAACTTAATATATTGCAATGTAATTGATAATGTAATGTAATTGTTAATGTAATGTAATGCAACTGTTAATGTAATGCATTGTAATTGTTGATGTAATGTAATTTTAAATGTGATGTATTGTAATTGTTTATGTAATTGTAATTGTTAATGTAATTGTAATTGTTAATGTAATTTTTATTGTTAATATAATGCATTCTAATTGTTATTGTTAATGTAATTGTTAATATATATTTTATTCTTATTAATTCATTCATTATCTTCCGCTTTATCCTATATTAAAGTCGCAGGGGGGGTTCCCCATGCCCATCCAGGGGAGAATGTTTCGGGCACTGGGCAGATACACGCAGGACAGGGGGGCAATCTATCGCTGGGCACACACTCACACACACAAACACGCACACAAACACACTCTATATGGGGCAATTTGGAGAACTCAATTGACTTGATCCATGTTTTTGGACTGTGGGAGGAAACCGGAGAACCCGGAGGAAACCCACGCGGACACAGGGAGAACATGGAAACTCCACCTAGATGGGGGGATTCGGGAATCCCTAGTGCTGAGAGACGAACATGCCAACCACTAAGCCACCATGCCATCCTATTTTATTGTTATTTTATTGTAATTGTTAATGTAATGCATTGTAATTATTGAAATGTTTATTGTTAATGTAATGCATTGTAATTGTTAATGTCATTTTTATTGTTATTTTTATTGTAATTGTTAATGTAATCGTTGAGAAAATGACAGAACTTTTTATTTGGAAACGTTTGTCAGTGTTTATTTCATTATTGCTGCATGAAAGGCTATAAAACAGTAATTCATTTACATGACTCAGATTTATTAGATGTTCTATCTGATTCTGGGGCTTAATGTTTATCCTGTAACTCTGGCATTGTTCCGGAACTCCTCATTTCAGATTCTGTCCCACATTAACCACAGAAGCAAGCAGAGAGTTTAGTTCCTCAACAAATATTTATAAAAAGCACTGCATCTTTAAAAGTCTGGTCCAGACAGGGCAGTCTACGGTAACAATGAGTCACGTGATCTAATTACAGCTGTTTCATACCTTTACCCTTCGTGCCACACCTGTGTATTACATGTTATGTTGGCGCTGATCACAGGAAGGTGGGGTTGAGGAACAAAACTTTTTATATACCTCTGTTTGGACCGGAAATTCCCAAAGTTTACACTGAGGTCATCATAAAAATGGTGTGATTGGGGGTAATAACCAAACGCTATGGGGCGGAGGATAATGAATCAACCAAATACATTGAACAGATTAAATATAAAAGCCAATCGTAATTAAACTCATCATATATTTTAAATATAATGGAGAACCTACCACATCGTTAACCACAACCTTGACATTGTTAGCCATTGATGCTTGAAAAGGAAATCAGCTTCATAAAAAAGATGAGCTGAATGAACCTGAAAGGGCAGAAAAAAAACTATAAATTACACTCATGACGTCTATATTATAAGGATGTGAAGTTAACATTAAAATTTAAAAAATAATAAATATGTTATTCCTGGTACGCGACACGGTGGCTTAGTGGTTAGCATGTTCTCCTCTCAGCGCAAGGGATTCCCAGTTCGAATCACAATCTGGGTGGAGTTTCCATGTTCTCCCCGTGCCCGCATGGGTTTCCTCCGGGTTCTCTGGTTTCCTCCCACAGTCCAAAAACATGTGTGCGTGTGTAAGTGTCTGCCCAGCGATCTGCCCAGTGCCCGAAATGTTCTCCCCTGGATGGGCATGGGGAACCCCCACGTGATCCTAGTACAGGATAAAGCGGATGATGATAGATGGGTGGATGATTATATATGTTATTGTGGTCAGCACATCCACCTCTTAGCGCTGGGGATCCAGGTTCGAATGCCAACCTGGGTGGAGTTTCAATGTCCAAATTGGCTGTTTGAGATTGCCCCTATATATTTCTGTAATTTGCCCCTGTTAATCCTAATAACGTATTCTAATTCTGATCTAGGGTGTGGGTCTGTGTGAGTGAGTATGTGTACAGCGATGGCTTGGCGCCCTGTCCTGGGTGTATCTGCCCTGTTCTACCCTAGTTGTTCATGGGGAACCCCCCAACCCCATCTGTCCATAATGTTTTTCCCCTTTAATCTGTTCTAGAATGGTCAGAACCTTTAAACACAACTAATGTTATCAGTGTACCACAATTATTACTCAATTCTCAGTGTTGGTAAAGCTTAATAATAATAATAAACCGTGTTAAATTTTACCACAGGAACCATTAAACAACCCCTTTGCTTACGTCACGGCGTTGTATTGTGGTCTATTGTACCTTTAAACGTAAGAAAGAACTTGGGGGCTAAATGGCTAACTATTACGTTCCAATAAGGTTATAAACCTCTCTAAATTTAAAAACATTGCATATATCAGAGGGGAAAACACCAAATAGAAGCTTTAAAAGCGAGGTTACCGATTTAAAAAGCTAGTGAACCACGGAGACCTTTAACTCAGCTGTTAGCTTCCTCCCGAGCATCTAATTACTCTCCAAATTATTTGCATTGTTTCTAAATATTGGCCCATTTTAGTTATAAACGAAATATGGACTCATTATGAGTGTTAAACTGCATTAAGACGGAATATATGAGGAGTAAAAGTACAGACCTTGACGCCTCAGCTACCCGACTAACCGCAAAAGCGTCGGATGTGTTCCAAACCGCTGTGTGTGAGATAGTGAAGTGCACTTCAGAACGCGAAAACCGCGTTACCGCAGGCACTGTAGGGCATTAGTATAGGGAGCATCGGTGTATTTGAAACACGCCATTAAGCCTAACATCTGCGGTAAGGTAGGGTAAGATGGACTTTGTAGTTCTGCAATTAGAGACTGTAGTCCATTTGTTTGTTTTCTACAGGACTCTGTTCTCTGATGGTCAGGACCCCAATAGAACCACCACAGAGCAGGGGTTATTGTTTTTTTTTTAATTCCTATCCCAGCAGTGGATACCTGTTCTGTGACCAACAGAGAACCAACCAGGGACGAACAAAAACAAAGAACAGAGATGGACTACAGTCTGGAATTATAAAACTACAATGTCCATCTGTATAAGTGGAGGAAATATACAATGGAGCAAGAAGGGGGCGTATGGTGGGCAGACTTGTTTTATCCATCCATCTATTGCTGGACACACACTCACACACTCTATATGGGGCAATTTGGAGAACTCAATTGACTTGATCCATGTTTTTGGACGGTGGGAGGAAACCGGAGAACCCGGAGGAAACCCATGCGGACACAGAAAACATGGAAACTCCACCCAGATTGGGATTCGGACTGGGAATCCCTAGTGCTGAGAGGAGAACATGTTAAACCACTAAGCCACCGTGCCGCCCCAGACTTGTTTTATATTTGTCATAATAATTCATTATATTGCGGCACGGTGGCTTAGTGGTCAGCACGTTCGCCTCTCAGCGCTAGGGATTCCTGGTTCGAATCCCCATCTGGGTGGAGTTTCCATGTTCTTCCCGTGTCTGCGTGGGTTTCCTCCGGGTTCTCTGGTTTCCTCCCACAGTCCAAAAACATGGATCAAGTTAATTGAATTCTCAAAATTGCCCCATATAGAGTGTGTCTGTGTGAGTGAGTGTGTGCCCAGTGATGGATTGGCGCCCTGTCCTGGGTCTGTCTGCCCAGCGCCCGAGACGTTCTCCCCTGGATGGGCATGGGGAACCCCACCGCGACCCTAATAGAGGATAAGCGGGAGATAATGAATGAATGAATGAATTCATTAAATTAAACTGAGTCTGGACAGCACGGTGGCTTAGTGGTTAGCATGTTCTCCTCTCAGCGCTTGGGAAAATTCTACCACTTAGGGTATTAGGGTAAAGTAGGAATTTCGTCTCTATTTTATGTACCACATCACGTGAATGCCAATAAATTCTCCTCGAATCCTTAAAAATTCTTTCATTTTGACCGATATGTTGTTTTCATGATTTTTTATCCTTCCATCCATCCATTATTATGTGTGTGGTGGGGTTTCCCATGCACATCCAGGGGAGAACATTTCAGGCGCTGGGCAGATACACCCAGGACAGGACGCCAATCTATCACTGGACACACACTTACTCACACACACTCTACATGGGGCAATTTGAAGCATTCATTTAACTTCAATCTATCCATTATCTTCTGCTTTATCCTCTGCTAGGGTCGCGTGGGGGGGGGTTCCCCATGCCCACCCAGAGGAGAACATTTCGGGTGCCAATCTATCGCTGGGCACACACTCACTCACACAAACACACTCTAGAGAATTCAATTGAACGTGATCCATGTTTTTGGACTGTGGGAGGAAACCGGAGAACCCGGAGGAAACCCACGCGGACACGGGGAGAACATGGAACCTCCACCCCGACTGGGATTCGAACTGGAATCGCTAGTGCTGAGAGGAGAACATGCTAAACCACTAAGTCACCGTGCCGGATTTTTAACAAACGATAGTGCGTTTGTCACGGGACTTTTATTTTGAAGTGCTGCTGCATGGTCGGTGAGGATAACAGCTGGGATCCAACATGGAGCTGGACGCCTGGTTCATGGACGAGTCCGCCGCGGATCCGAGGCTGCCGCACAAGCTGGAGCCGAGCGCCGCCGTGAGCCCGCGGGAGCTGCAGGAGGTCGGGGTTCTGCACTGGAAGGTGTGTTCGTGGGTCTGTCCTGCAGGGGGCGGGGAGGGGGGGCTGATCAGATCACAAGATCCTTCCACAGATTCTACTATAAATAAAAAAATAGATTCAAACCTGCAACAATTCGGTTGAAAAGAGCAGATTTTAATATAAACAACAAAATAAATACACGATTCATCCACCCATCCATTATATTCTGCTTTATCCTCTACTAGGGTCGTGGGGGAGAACATTTCAGGCGCTGGGCAGATACACCCAGGACAGGACACCAATCTATCACTGGACACGCACTCACTCACACTCTATATGGGGCAATTTGGAGAATTCAATTCACTTTGATCCATGTTTTTGGACTGTGGGAGGAAACCGGAGGAAACCCATGTGGACACGGGGAGAACATGGAAACTCCACCCAGATTGGGATTCGAACCGGGAAGAGAGGAGAACATGCTAAACCACTAAGCCACCATGCCGCCCCAAATATATGATTGAAACATCCATCCACACATTATATTCTACTTTATCCTCTATTAGGGTTGCGGCCGGGGGGGGGGGGGGCTGCTGGGGTAGTCCTCATGCCCATCCAGGGGAGAGCGTTTCGGGCGCTGGGCAGATACACCCAGGACAGGACACCAATCCATCACTGGACACTCACTCACACAGACACACTCTATATGGGGCAATATGGAGAATTCAATTCACCTTTATTTATGTTTTTGGACTGTGGGAGGAAACTGGAGAACCCAGAGGAAACCCACGTGGACACGGGGAGAACATGAAAACTTCGAACCAGGAATCCCTAGCACTGAGAGGAGAACATGCCAACCACTAAGCCACCCCAAATATAGGATCCAAACATGTTATTTTATCATTATTGATATTATTAATATTGTTATCATTAATAAAAACTAATAAATAACGTCCACATAGCCGTAATAGATGCTCGAACCACAAAGAGGTGATGAGATATCTTGAGCTGCTTCTTGGTGGTTGTACACACACACACACACACACACACACACACACACACACACACTCTATAAGATGACACTAATGCTACTCATTGATGAAACCACGCCTTCTTCTCGTCCCTCAGTTAAACGCCGACATCTATGAAGACGATCCAGAGCTGCAGAAGATCCGTGAGGACCGAGGCTACTCCTACATGGACATCATAACCATCCGTCCAGACCAACTCGCCGACTATGAGGAGAAAGTAGGTGCAGCATCACCTGCAGGTTTCTCCGTTCACACCGCGGTGTAACGAAATCCTCTGTGCAGCTCAAAACGTTCTACGAGGAACATCTGCACCTGGACGACGAGATCCGGTACATCCTGGAGGGCCGGGGGTATTTCGACGTCAGGGACAGGAATGACCGCTGGATCCGAATCGCCATGAGCAAGGGGGATTTGATCACTCTGCCCGCGGGTATCTACCACCGCTTCACTCCGGATGAGACGGTGAGTGAGGCGGTGAGCGTCCATGGGCCGTCCATCCGAGCGCGATCCAACCCCTCACACCTTTCTGTCTCCATCAGAACTACACCAAAGCCATGCGGCTGTTTGTGGGGGAGCCTGTGTGGAAGGCCTACAACCGTCCGGCGGACGACTTCGAAATCCGCCGTCGATACGTCAATTCACTCCGACCCTCGTGAGCTGGAACTCCCGGATCTCCTGCTGCGAGTATCACATGATGTGGTAAATCACATGATGCTCCATCATACCACCAAGTGTGGCGTTATTCACATAAAGGGTTTAATGACTGTAAACCTGGAGCCTTCTCTGTAGGACAAACGTTATAGTGCCTTAAATACTGTAAACAAATCACCTGTTCTGTGTAAAGCTGAGTAATTATTCATTCATTCATTATCTTCCGCTTCATCCTCTATTAGGGTCGCGGGGGGGGGGGGGTCCTCATGCCCATGCCCATCCAGGGGAGAACGTCTCGGGTGCTGGGCAGATACACCCAGGACAGGGCGCCAAGCTATCGCTGGGCACACACTCACTCACACACACTCTATATGGGGCAATCTGGAGAATTCAATTGACCTTGATCCATGTTTTTGGACTGTGGGAGGAAACCAACACGGACAAGGGGAGAACATGGAAACTCCACCCAGATCAAACCTGAAACCCCCAGCGCTGAGAGGAGAACATGCCAACCACCAAGCCACCGTGCCACTGACCGTTTAATCGATTATCAAAATAATCGTTGCAGCTCTAGATCGAGGGGAATAAGCCGAGATCAATAACAGATCCATCCATCCATTAATTTCTGCTTTATCCTCTATTAGGGTCGTGGGGGGGGGGGCCCCCTGTTGGTTCTCAGGAGCATCACAGAACAGGTATCATTTGGGTGGTGAATTGTTTCAGTTTTGCAGTGACACTGATGTGGTGAGGGGGGGTTTAGTGCAGCAGTGCTGCTGGAGTTTCATTTCTCCACCTCGATGACACTGCTGGGATAGGACTAATGCACCCACCCAATAACCCCCGCTCTGTGGTGGTCCTATTGGGGTTCTGAGCATTAGAACAGAGAACACAGTATGTCCTGTAGAACACAGACAGATGGACTACAGAATGTAATCTGTCCATCTTTACAGTAAGAGGAACTGAGAACATGGCTAATTAGCGGAGCAAAAAAGGGGGCGTGTCCAAACGTTTCTATATACACACTGCTAACAATCGATCATACGTTTATTTACATCGTCCCTGGACGCTGGTTACAGCACATGAGATAATGTAGTGTTTGAACACAAGGTCATTCCAGTTCAGCTTTGGTTTGGGTTCATGATGTCACATCGTGGAGACAGGCCTCATTTAGACTGGAAACATGGATGTGGACGTCCACGCAGGGGCTCCGTCCACACGACATGTTTGGATCATCACTTTAAAAAAAACAATTTAAAAATAAAAAGGTTCTCGTGTACATTAAACAGAACCGAGAACCGAAGCTTGTCCACAGAGATCTTCAAAAATACATTTGGACTTTGTCCTCTGTGGACTTAATGGTGTGTAATTAGCTTGTGATCATAGTTGCCATAGAGTGGTGGTGGTGGTGTGTGGGTGGGTGGGTGCAGTGGTCCCTGCTGTCTGTGTGCCTTACTGTGTGAGTTTGTATGTTCTCCCCGGTTTGTGTGGGAGGAAATGAAGATACCCGGATTGTTGACAAGAAACGTCCTTAATTCATACTAATAAATAATAACAGTATTTAAAAGCATGGATTTCTGGCTCCACCCTCACGGTGTGGATGTCCTCCGCAGTCCCCTGCGCTCCTCACGCTAGTTTGAGGCACTGCGTGTTGAAGCTGTCCCCCTCGCGGCACGCCACCGCCTCCAGCAGCGCCTGTTTCTTTTGCGTGCTTCGGGAGGACTCCAGTTCGTACATGGTGGTGAGGTTAAACAGCACGCTCTCGTGCAGGTAAAGCGCCGGGTCGTCCTGCACCAGGCTCTCCAGCTGCCCCAGAGATTCTTTCAGACGCCCCAGATACAGCAGGCACACGGCTGCGTTGTTGTTCGCCTGCGGAATAAAGACAAAGTCAAAATTGTCATTATTCTGCATGTTTCTAATGCTTACAGGTCCACACCCTCAAAATGACCCCCCCTCCCTGCACCGATTTACCCTTAGTTTAATGAGCAGGCTTAAGAATTACCACTGGGTTCTTGGGGTCCAGTTTGAGGACGCTGGAGAAACACGTATGAGCCTCTGTGTAGTTATTCTGACTGAGGTGAACAAACGCCCTTTAAATACACAAAGACATACAAGGTGTTTATTAAAATTCTTATTTTAAAATTATTACTGCACTTTCATGGACCTCACCTGTTCATCAACACGGCTACATCATGGCTGGAGCTGCTTCCCTGGTCTGTACAGGATTTCTCCACATCCTGGAAATACTTCTCGGCGGTTCTGATGTCACCGATCTGATAAATACACATCAGAGTTGCGTTACAGACAGACGAACCTCTCAGCATCTTTAATATTTTCAGTTTATTAGGAACGCAATACTGTGCAATACTGAGTACATGCACACACACTATATACTGTGTGTGTGTGTGTGTGTATATATATATTTATCCTCTATTAGGCTCACAGGACGGTTCCCCATGCCCATCCAGGGGAGAACGTTTGGGGCGCTGGGCAGATACACCCAGGACAGGACGCCAATCTATCACTGTACACACACTCACTCACACAGACACACTCTATATGGGGCAATTTGGAGAACTAAATTAACTCGATCCATGTTTTTGGACTGTGGGAGGAAACTGGAGAACCCAGAGGAAACCCACGCAGACACAGGGAGAACATGGTAACTCCACCCAGATGGGGATTCGAACCAGGAATCCCTAGTTCTGAGAGGCGAACATGCCAACCACTAAGCCACCGCCGCCCCATATATATATATATATATATATATATATATCTTTATATTCATACTACAAACACACAGTGTACAAGAACACATACATATTAACGCAATCATATATATATTTACTTACTCACACACACTCTCCGACGCCTTCATATCTTTATATTCATATACATATATATGAATGTGTTTACATATGTCTTTATACAGTGTGTGTGTAATATATATATACACACACACAAACATACATACACACATATACATCTATATGTATATATCTACATATACATACACACACACTGTACTAAACACATACACAACATTAAAAAAAAAGCAGAAGTCATACCTGTAGAAAGATGCGTCCTATTCCACTCAGTATCTGCACTTTCTGCTGTGACTCAAACTGGATGATGGACTCGTAAGTTTCAACAGCCAGCACATAATCCTGAGAGTTAAACAGATAAAGATGAGGAACATTCAACAAACTAAACGTCTGATCACTCCAGGGAACTCCTCAAGTCATCATGACTCCCAAACTTACATGAGGTCGTTCAAGGTAAGGTCGGCTTACAAGTGTCAGAACACAGGGTTCACCATACAGAACCTTCACCATACTGAAGCAATGAAGGTTAAGGGTCTTGCTCAAGGACCCGCAATGGCCATATCAGTGGACATGGGATTTGAACCCGCATCTTTTAAACTAATAGCCCGACACCCTAATCACTAGGTTGTAGACATTACATGTCTTCTGTTGAGTGTCGTTTTTTTTTCTTTAAAAAGAGAGAGAACCTTAAAAAATCCACATTGGTGCATTGTTTTAACTGCAATACCATCTTTATCCACGCGATGTCAGTATGGGACCACAATGGAGGTTAACCATCACCCCATAACGACCCGCACATACAAACGACATTCTGTTCTAACAAACAGAAGTGAGAACACCCTTCTCATGGTGACCTTGCTCTGTCTGAAAACGAGGATCTGTTTCTGGAACCCCACAGAGCCGCCCCTCTCCGGCAGGGACGAAGCGTAGCCACAGTAAACGCCCTTCGCTCCTGATCCAATATCCCAGCGAAAGCCCCTGTCTAGACACTGGGCCTGTGGACGGCGGTCAGCTGGGTCAAGCTAACACAACGAGGACGACCGGTCTCCTTTATTAAAGTGACGACGGGGAGGTCGACAGAACAGCACGTCTGGATTTACAGACTTGTTTACGTTCTTTAGGTTCGAAGCGACGATAAACGGAAGACGGGAATTTATTAAAATTTGCGTATTTTGGATATTTGGACAAAAGCGTCCCAAATAAATGAATCTTAAAAATAAGAGAGTGTAAAGAACATGATGGGAACCAACTGACTAAATACTGAAATGCAGGGAAACAAATGAAACTGTGTTAATTTTATTTATCCCCAACACAAATAACATCATGCATTATGAATGTTCTAGACGGGGCGGAGCGGCGGCAAGGTGGCTTAGTGATTGGCATGTTCTCCTCTCAGCATTAGGGATTTCCGGTTTGAATCCCCATCTGGGTGGAGTTTCCATATTCTCCCCGTGTCCTCGTGGGTTTCCTCCGGGTTCTCTGGTTTCCTCCCACAGTCCAAAAACATGGATCAAGGTTGATTGAATTCTCCAAATTGCCCCATATAGAGTGTGTGTGTGTGTGTGTGTGTGAGTGAGTGGGTGTCCAGTGATAGATACCTGGACAGGTATGGGGAACAACCCCACCTCCTTCCCCTTTGACGACCGTAGAAGAGAATTAAGATAAGAGTAGGGCGGCACGGTGGGTAAGTGGTTGGCATGTTCTCCTCTCAGTGCTAGGGATTCCTGGTTCAGATCCCAATCTGGGTGGAGTTTGCATGTTCTCCCCGTGTCCACGTGGGTTTCCTTCGGGTTCTCCGGTTTCCTCCCACAGTCCAAAAACATGGATCAAGGTCGATTGAATTCTCCAAATTGCCCCATATAGAGTGTCTGTGTGAGTGAGTGTGTGTCCAGCGTGAGTGAGTGTCTGTCCTGGGTCTATCTGCCCAGCGCCCAAAACCTGTTCTCCCCTGGATGGGCATGGGGAACTCCCCCCGCGACCCTAGTAGAGGATAAAGCGGTAGACAATGGATGGATAGATGGATGATGAGAAGAGATCGGCTGCCCTAAATTGCCCCTATACAGTGTGTATAACTTTGTGATTGAGTGCCCGGTCCTGGACGGCCATCCTGAGATCACATGAACCGCGATTCGAAAATACGACGCTTCGAAAATTCAACAGCGCCGAACATCTATAACTATAATTACAATCTATTGCCCCCCCCACCTCCACCACCACCACCCTCCCTTTAACCAGCACCAAGAGCAAGTGTATAATTCATCAGTGTGTTCAGTAGAAATCTCTATTAGACCCCTGCCTCCATTCATCCACGTCCACACCTCCACACCACAGAGCAGCATCTCGGCGGCGGCGCATCCCCTCACCCACGTACCTTCATCATCAGCAGACAGTTTGCCATGGAGTACATCACCCGGCACAGACGTGACCTCCACAGCTGAACGGAGGCTGGCGAGGAGACAGACAGACAGACAGATGAAAACGACAGGGTCACCAATTCTACTCGTTCCCTCAATATCGCACCCGCTCTCCATTTTCCAAGCCATCAATTTTTTTCCGTCTGAGACTCTGAATTATAGCGAAGGAGGTAAAGACGCCACCACAATCCCATTCATTTCTCCCTCTGGCTGACGGGTGGCTCGGCCGTTCTTATATTAGCTCCACTTACACGCCGCGTGGGCATCTTGCCAAAATCATGCCGCCGTAATCTGTTAGAACGTTAAGGAAGAAGCCCCCCCCCCCACCTACTTTTGTCCGGACGATGATTTCCAGTTTATTTATTGATTTATTCATCTTAACGCCACGAGACCAGAGAACATCATGGTGAATAAATCCCAGGGGACCAGGCGGCTTAGTGCTTGGCATGTTCTCCTCTGAGCGCTGGGGATTCCCGGTTTGAACACACTTCCATACACATACTTTATAGGGGCAATTTAGAGCTGGCAATTCACTTCAAATATATTATTGTTTTATAAAAGTGGGTGGCTTAGTGGTTGGCATGTTCTCCTTTGAGCGATGGGGATTCAGGTTCGAATCCCAATCTGGGTGAAGTTTCCATGTTCTCCCCATGTCCGCGTGGGTTTCCTCAGGGTTCTTCGGTTTCCTCCCACAGTCCAAAAATGTTTTCCCCTGGATGGGCATGGGCATGGGCAAGGCCCCCCCCTGCGACCCTAATAGAGGATAAAGCGGAAGATAATGGATGGCTGGATGGATGGATGCAGGTCTTGTTAGTCCCGACTCCAAGCAGAGGACAGTTACAGCGCTTTCCTGTAATTTATTCATAATAAGTCACGAGTTGTCGAGTTCCTTATTACTTTAATAAAATGGTTACAAACACACTATAATAAAAATATATATTTATAAATGTGTTTATTCAAAACCAAATCATTCTTCCGCGACATGATCTAGTCCGGGTTTTGAGTGCACGCGGATCGCTGAGTAACAGGATTCCACTTTTACTAACAATTAACCAACGCCATCCAGTGGCTATATTACAGAAAACAATTTCTAAGTAATAATCGCATTGGAGCTCATCGGTCTATATTAATCTGTATTTTATGATTTAAAATAATGTAAATAATGTTAATATCACGCACTGATACGAATGTGAAGCGCTCAGAGGTCAATGAAGTCATGGCTGGATGAACGGCTCAGCCAATCAGAAACATGAACCTGAACTACTACCTGGGGCAACAGAGGGGTTGTGATTAAGGAACCAGCCTTGCGACCTAAAGGTCTTCAGTTCGATTCCTGGTTCCACCAAGTGTTATGGCTGAAGTAGCCTTGGTATAAAGTACCCCTAACCCTAATTGCTCCCCACCACTCCGGGCATGTATGTGTGTGTTTCACGGCACAGATGGGTTAAATGTGGAGGACACATTCCTCGGTGTGAAGCACTGTAGGCAAAATAGATCATTTATTAAACTCATACATATTTGATAAAGCAGCTTTATGCCACAGTACATCATCACAAAGCAGCTTTACGGTGTTTTTGAGCCCAAACCCCTGAAGAACAGACGCAGACACGGCAGAAAAAAAAAAAAAAAAAACCTCCCTAGTACTCATTTGGTTTTATAATAAAGAAATCTTGTGAGGACTGAGGCTCTGTGGGGGAGTCATCATTTAATTGTAGGTTATAAACCGATAGAATACAAAAAAGTTCATTTAATATAATATTGTTCCGCTTTATCCTCTACAAGGGTAATGGGGGGGGGGGGGTTCTCCATGCCCATCCATGGGAGAACATTTCGGGCGGTGGGCAGGACAGGACACTCATACAGACACACATACCCTGCATGGGGCAATTTGGAGAATTCGACTGACCTTGATCCATGTTTTTGGACTGTGGGAGGAAACCGGAGAACCCGGAGGAAACCCAAGTGGGCACGGGGAGAACATGAAGACTCCACCCAGATTGGGATTCGAATCGGGAATCCCCGGCGCTGAGAGGAGAACATGCCAACCACTAAGCCACAGTGTTGAAAAACAAGGAATTGAATACTCCAAATTGCCCCATATAGAGTGTGTTTGTGTGAGTGAGTATGTGTCCGGTGATGGATTGGTGCCCTGTCCTGGGTGTATCTGCTCAGCGTCCGAAACGTTCTCCCCTGGATGGACATCGGGAACCCCCCCCCCCCCCCCCCTAGTAGAGGATAAAGCGTATATGTGTATATATATATATATATATATATATATATATATATATATATATATATATATTTACATCCTCACTATACGGTGGCATGTAGTAGATTATACTAGACAACGCAGTACCTTGTGTATTTTCCTTGGTGAGTGTCATCATGCTTCCGTCCTCGGCGCGTCCGTCCTGCAGGTTACACAGAATCTGTCCACAGAAGCAAAGTTTTAAAGTCTCAGAGCAGGAAACGCACAAAACACAACACAGAGACACACAGAATGTGCGGAAAAGTTGCGAGTGCCATACTTTCTGACAGATACTTCTCATACTGTGCAGGCGGTCCAGAGACTCCTGGGGCTTGTTTAAGTACTGAGGCAGCTCAGCATGCAGCACTCGCATGGAGAACGGCACTATCGAACCTGAACAACCACAAACAGGCCACGCTTAGATTCACTCTCTCTCTCACACACACACACACCCTCACACACACACTCACACACACGAGCGCCAGTTCCACCGGTGCATTTCACCTCATGCTTTGTTCTTACAGCAACCAAACTGCATCGATGACGTACGTGAAGAAAAGGTAACTGATGATTCCAACAGATATCATATATATATATATATATATATATATATATATATATATATATATATATATACACACACATATACATGCATACAGACACGCACATATACATACATACACACACACACACACACATATACAGTGGGTTGCAAAAGTATTCATACCCCTTGAACTTTGCCATATTTTGTCACATTACAACCACAAACATAAATATATTTCACTGGAATTTAATGTGAAAGACCAACACAAAGTGGTATACAATTGTGAAGTGGAATGAAAGTTATACATGAATCAACAATTTTTTTACAAATAAAAAACTGAAAAGTGCGATGTGCAAAATTATTCAGCCCCCCTG
>JAFMOD010000211.1:61009-83292 GCA_019802435.1 Corydoras maculifer
GGAATTGACCTTGATCCATGTTTTTGGACTGTGGGAGGTAACCGGAGAACCCGGAGGAAACCCACACGGACACGGGGAGGACATGGAAACTCCACCCAGATGACGCTTCGAACCGGGATTCCCTAGTGCTGAGAGGAGAACATGCTAAAGCACTAAGCTGCCCTTGCAGAGGAACCTTTTGTTGTAATTACAGAAGCAGGTTCCCCGTCAGCTTTAGACTGCGGATTTCTTCGACAGTCTCACAAATCACTTCAAAGATACTTTATCTCCTCTGTGTGTGTGTGTGTGTGTGTGTGTGTGTGTGTGTGTGTGTGTGTGTGTCTGTCCTGCAATGGACCGGCTTCTTACCCTACGATCTCTGGGATAGGCCCCAACACCCACCTTGACCCGAATCAGGATAAGCAGCTTAGAAAATGATGAAATGAATTTACTGTTTAATTAAAATTTATTTTATGAGTTAAATATCAGCTCCTGTCCATTTTAGATTTGAGCTACAGGGTCCTCTGTATGTGTGTGTGTGTGTGTGAGAGAGAGAGAGAGAGAGCGAGAGCGAGAGAGAGAGAGAGAGGGAAGGAAATGATGGATAGAGCCGAGGGAAAAGGGTAAGTGTGCGCCGCCGAGGCTTTTTTCTCGGGTGGAGTTTTACACTGAGGGTGGAGGCGCCGTGTGACGCTGACTGAAAGCCAGTGTCCGCCGCCTGAACCCCCTCAGCTGGTGGGGTGGGTGGGGTGGGGGTGGGGGGCAGATCGTTGGATGGTACTCCAGAGAAAAGTTGCCTTTCGTTTTCTCATCCGCCCCAAAAAACAAAAAAGTGGCACCTATTTGAAAACAAAGCACGAGAGGAAGCAGGAACCCGAGAACCTTGTTCTCATCGGTTCTTTTGGATGCTGTTGGTTACGCTTCCATATGGAGTTGAGTCTCCTCCACACGCGGAGCGCCCACGGCTTTAAAAATGTCTTAGTTTGAAAGTTTTAGAGTTTTTAAATCAAAGTTCTTCCCTAAAGTTCCAATGTTCCAAAAACGGCACCTAATGAAGTTAGGGTTCTGATTGGTTCTATTGGATGCTGTTGGTACCATGAGGCTTCCATATGGAGTTGCATCTCCACCAAAAGTGAAGCGTCTATGATTTAAATGATGTTTTAGTTTGAAGGTGTTAGAGTTTTTAAATCAAAGTTCTTCGATAATATCAATGCTCCCTGGTTTGTACGCCAAAAAATGGCACCTATTTGAATATAGGGTTCTCGTGCTTTTGGATGCTGTTGGTACCATGATGCTCCTGTATAGAGATGAGTCTCCTCCACACATGAAGCGTCTATGGCTTAAAGTATGTTTAAGTTTTAGAGTTTTTAAATCAAAGTTCTTCACTAATATCAATGTTCCAAAAACGGCACCTATTTGAATTTCAGGTTCTGATTGGTTCTTCTGGATGATGTTGGTACCATGATGCTTCCATATAGAGTTGCATCTCCAGCAAATATGAAGCGTCTATGACTTAAATTATGTTTTAGTTAGTTTGAAAGTTTTAGAGTTTTTAAATCAAAGTTCTTCACTGAAGTCAATGTTCCAAAAACAGCATCTATATGAAGTTAGGGTTCTGATTGGTTCTTTTGGATGCTGTTGGTACCATGAGGCCTGCCGGGGGGGTTCAAACCCTGAGTCCGCTTACATTTCCACTTACATTTCCTCAGGGGTGCTGCCCAATGGCTTAAGCAATTTTTTTATTTTTAGAGTTCTCAAATCAAAGTTCTTCACTAATATCAATGCTCCTTGTTTTCGCCATGAAATGGCACCAGTTTGAAGTTGGTTGGTTCTTTTGGATGCTGTTGGGTCCATAATGCTTGGGTCTTCTCCACACATGCAGGGGGGGGGGTTGGAACCCAATTACGTTGCCAATTAGGGTCCTTATGTAAGGCCCTTAACACTCATTGCATCAGGGCTGCTGCCCTATAGTTTACATAATGGTTCTCATTGGTTCTTTTGGATGCTATTGGGTCCATGATGCTTCCATATATGGTCAAGTCTTCTCCACACATGCAGGGGGGGGCGGGGTTCAAACCCAATTACGTTGCCAATGAGGGTGCTTATGTAAGGCCCTTAACCCTTATTGCTCCAGGGTGCTGCCCATTGGCTGACCCCGCGCTCTAATTCCCAAGCATCACGATACCTGAATTAAAAACGTCCGCAAAATGATGTCATGTGATTTAATTTTTACAGAAACGCAGACTAACCTCGTTTTTTACGATCATTTTGGGACGTGGTGGGTGGATGCTCCATACTGAGTGGACTGAGGTCCTTACCCATGCATGTTTAAATCGAGGCCTTCCCCAAACTGATAATAATAATGTAATGTTCTCACTGAATAACAGAATGGATGTTCCAATGGACACCGATACACACACAGACACACACACACAGACACACACACACACACACACACACCGTGAGGGTGAGAATAAAATGAAATAAAAATCTTTCGTGTGGGTGAAAAATAAAATATCCGGCGCGAGGATTCAAAACTAATTATCATTTTTAATATTCCAGAGAATTTCCATAAAAGCACCTTAACCTCGGCGGCAGAAACACTGCCTGCAAATAAGTCCTAATTAAATTCATCTCATCTCTGAGTGCAATTGCATCTCTAATTAAAACCAATTAGCTGAGCTGAGGAGTGAGAGCGCGGGATTAGGGTGAATTCCCCCCCCCTCCTCTGGGCAAACAGTGGAGAGGTCTGAGGGTGAGGCGGCGTGGGCGTTATTAAACGGTAAGAGTGCAGCAGGCGGCGCGAGGAGTCAAAGGCACAAGAGGGTTCAGCAGAGAATCCGGCGATTCGTGCCTTTATTGTGTTTTCGGCGGATGTGGGAGGCTTTCGCTTTCCTTCGAGTTCAAGGAGAGACGACGCGAACGGCTCCGTACTTCTGAAACGACGGACTTTAAATCGGTTAATGGATCGCCGACGGGTCAGCCGAGCGACACCAATGTCGTAACATCAAAAAGTTCCGCCCGGCCCGCTTTCAAAACACGATGGCTGGAGGACCTCCCCCCAGAATAATAAAAAACATATAATTAAAATTATAAATATCTAAATAAATAACGCCGGCACGGTGGCTTAGTGGTTGGCATGTTCTCCTCTCAGCACTAGGGATTCCCGGTTCGAATCCCCATCTGGGTGGAGTTTCCATGTCCTCCCCGTGTCCGCATGGGTTTCCTCCGGGTTCTCCGGTTTCCTTCCACAATCCAAAAACATGGATCGAGTCAATTGAGTTCTCCAAATTGCCCCATATAGAGTGTGTGTGTGTGTGTGTGTGTGTGTGTGTGTGAGTGTGTGCCAAGCAATAAATTGCCCCCCTGTCCTGGGTGTATCTGCCCAGCGCCCGAAACTTTCTCCCCTGGATGGGCATGGGGAACCCCGCCCCGGGACCCTAATAGAGGATTAAGCGGAGGATAATGAATGAATGAATAAATAAATAACTACTACTCGCTCTTAACGATTAATTTTCTAAATTAATTGTTAATTATTTTAGGGGGGGTTGGGTCCTCCCCATGGCCATCCAGGAAAGAACGTTTCAAGCGCCGATCTATCACTCTATCACACTCACACAAGCACACGCTATATGGGGCAATTTAGAGCATTCAATTGACCTTGAATCCATGTTTTTGGACTGTGGGAGAAAACTGGATAACCCGAAGAAAACCCACACGGACACGGGGAGGACATGGAGACTCCACCCAGATGGGGATTTGAACTGGGAATCCTCAGTGCTGAGAGGAGAACATGCTAAACACTAAGCCACCGTGGACTATATAAGTTTTTTGTTGACTATATACAAGCGCGGACATTCAAAACATGAGCGTATATAAGGATAGCTGTATACAACGACACAGAACGACGGAAACGCGTTAAAGGTGTTAAAAAGTCTTCATATAACCAAGTAAACCAAGTAAACGGAACTGACGTCGCCGTCGCCGATGCGTCGCCATGACTCGCAAACTAAAACATAACGGGAAGCGGATCATCCCTCTCACATCATTATCGTTACCGAACTCACAACGCGAGCCGAATAAAGCACGCTGGGGGTCACGCCGCACGTAATTACAGGTAACGATGTGATCGCCCATCCGTCCGATCTCAGGCGTCAGGCGGTTGCCAGATAACGAGCTCCCCACGCGAGCGGAGATTGGACGCGTCACAGATATAATTCTCCACCAGCCGGTCGCGGCGTCTGGAGTTTGTCAGCGGCTGAATGAGATGCCGAGGGGCATATCGGCCATCCAGCATCACTAATAGGGCAATTTTGTCTCATAGAATGGAAATGCACTTCTTACTCAATGGTTCTAATCAATGGACGCCCCACGCAGGATGCAGAAGCATGCGGCGGGCCCGGCTCACCTCGCCATAATGGGGACGGAGCGTGCTGGGTTTTTTTTAAAAACGGCCACCTATTACGAGATTCCGCACTAAGCTTGGTACCAATTTAAAAGTTTATCTGCCGATCACAGACCTCCGGATGCGACGCGGCAAGAATGTAAATGACGAAATGAGGCTGTGGTGGAGAGCTCATCTGGAGAACTGAGAGCAAACTGGGACTCGGGCCCTCTGGACTCGGGTCTTGGGGTCCCCCAAAGGCCCTTAAACTTAGACCTTGTTTCTGACTTGTAATATGATCAATGTTACTTTTATTTATCCACCACATATCAGACGCTGTTTCGTCTCCCGCGGCGACCACGAAGAGAAGTTCTTACTCGCCTGGGAAAGACGGCGGCGGGAGAGCGGACCGCTGCGCGTCCGGATTTCGGGCAGAAAACGTGAAGGTTTGTGCGATGTGTAACGACGGATAACTATTTCGTTCCTCTGTTAAAGACGCTGAACGGCTTCGGGGTTCCGCACTAAGCTTGGTACCAATTTAAAAGTTTATCTGCTGTCACAGACCTCCGGATGCGACACGCCGAGAACTGAGAGCAAACTGTGACTCGGGCCCTCGGGACTCGGGTCTTGAGGTCACCTAAAGGCCCTTAAATGTGTTCAATAGGAGACGCACTATGAATATGAATAATGTTACATTTATCCATAAGTGTAGAAAGTTCAAGAGTGGTCTTTAATGCAGAAGACACCGGGTGAAACACAGCCATAGCACGCGACAGGACACGACCCTAACAGAAAACAACGTTCCAACAGGGGACATTGGGAAGGGCTGGGTATTTAAACGTATAGAGGTTGGTCACATGACGGGGAAAACACAGCCGAACCGGATTCAACGGATTTACCACGAAAAGAGAATTAATTATACGATAAACACACACAGCTACACCAGAGCTGCACTGATGACCAACAGGGTCCAATAGGGGGCGCTGAGGAACCATCTGGAAGAGCCGGCCACTGATGTGACACGTTCTGCTCGTTCATGCTCCGTGATACTGGACAGAAGTGGCAGCGAGACGGCGGAACGTGAGAACGCGGCGGAACGTGAGAACGCGGCGGAACGCGAGGACGCGTCTCTTTGTTTCAATCCCGCGACGTCCGCTTTTATTCATCCACCACAAAACAGACGCTGTTCCGTCTCCCGCGGTCACCACGAATAGAAGTTCCAACTCGCCTGGGAAAGACGTCGGCGAGAAAACGGACCGCTGCGCGTCCGGATTTCGGGCGGAAAACGCGAAGGTTTGTACGATGTGTAACGACGGCTAACTATTTCGTTCCTCTGTTAAAGACGCTGAACGGCTTCGGGGTTCCGAGCGAGCTGTAAACGAAAAACACAGACTAATTAATCACCTGAGAAACGAATGCAAACACACCGCTGGGAAATTAAAGCCTAATTAATACAATAGCGCGGCGCGAGCGGGGATGGATTACAGTGTGTATTGGGGTCAGGCACGTACGAACGCCGCGGCATTCCAAAACACTTTGGGGAAGGTCCGGTCCAAATGACGCTCCATCGGTGTGCGACTTCAGATGTTAAGTTTGCCCAGCGCCCGAAACGTTCTCTCCTGGATGGGCATGGGGAACCCCCCCGTCCCTCCCCCATTACCCCTGTAGAGGATTAAGTCAAAAATAATCCATCCATCCATTATCTTCACCTTTTTCCTCTATTAGGGTCGCGGGGGGCGGGGTCCCCGTTCCCATCCAGGAGAGAACGTTTCAGGTGTTGGGCAGATACACCCAGGACAGGGGGGCAATCTATCACTGAACACACTTACTCACACACACACTCTATATGGGGCAATTTGGAGCATTCAGTGTACCTTGAATCCATGTTTTTGGACTGTGGGAGGAAACTCACGTGGACACGTGGAGGACATGCAAACTCAGACTGGGATCCTCACCCAGATTGGGATTGAAACCTGAGAGGAGAACGGGCGAACCGCCAAGCCATGGAAGATAATGAAGAAATTAAATCAAATTAATTTAGTAATTATTGGACAAGATGAAATTCTTTGATGTTTATTGATCTTCTGGATTCATTCCGCCGACCGATCGGCTGCGAGATCGAAGTTTTAAATAGAAAGATACTGAAACGCTCTTCATCTTCACAAAGACTTTTCCGCTCGAGGGAAGACGGCGCGAGACGACACGAGACGAAAGGAGACGAAACGAGTACGTTCTTCTCTCGCCAAATCTCTGACGCGCTGGCACGCGCCTGCGGAGGCATCGGGAGGAGGACGCATGAGGAGCGCCGGGTGACGACGGGTGACGGCGAAGCGCGAGGAATTAAAATATCCGAGACGACGAGGCAAAAAAAAATAAAATAATATGGAAATGGGGAAAGATTAGCATGTGATAATTCTCTGGTTCAACTGATGACAGATTTCGTCTCCCTCTCTCTCTCTCTCTCGCTCGTCCTCGCCGTCTCCATCCTTCCTTGAGGACGCGTGTGCGAGCGACGGCGTCTGGCGCTCTGATGTGTGTTTACGTTGCGCCGTGTCGGCGTGACCGTGATGGGCTCGGGCGGAGTGCCGCTGCGGGGAGTTTAGATGTTTACAAGCTAAACTTGTATTTCAGCTGCAGGCGGCAGGTGACGGGATCGTTTAGCGCTCTGGCACCGCAGACGCGTCTCGAGAACTCACTTCGGCTTGCGGGTGAAACTTCACCTTTAAACGTACTTTTCATTTATTCACTTTTAAGTAAAGTGGCGCACCAAACGGAACTTGGAAAGCTGGCGCGGTAGACCGGAACTCCAACAACGACCAGAAGGTCTACATGGAGGAGATCCTGGAGACCTGGTGTCAGGGTAATAATCTCCTACTCAACATCAGCAGTGTCTCAGTGGAAAGAGTGGACAGCTTCGAGTCCCTCGGTGTTCCCATCACGCCGGACCGGTCATCCTAACCCCAGGACTTGCGGACTGGCGGTCCTGTAGGACGCCCTCAATGGACTTATCTAGTTTCTCAATTGTTAAATTCGGGTCACATGATCACCACACGATCTGGCTGTCCAACACTGTTGGACACTCAAGCAGAATGAGTCCCTCGGTCCTCAAGGTTTCTTCCTTAAGATATCAACATAACAGGGAGTTTTGTCTTGCCGCTGTCTCTTGGTCTCGCTCTTTGGGGGTTTAAAGGTTTATAACTCTGTAAAGCTGCTCTGTGATGTACGATTGTAAAAAACACTATATAAATAAATTAGTTGATCTAGAACTTCATGGTTCTGCCACAAGAACAATCTGGCAAAGAAGGCTCGTCCACCTAAGAGACCCTCAGACTGTCCTCCAAGGTCCTGTGGGACGTCTACTCCCGCACCGTTGAGAGCATCCTCACGGGGAACATCAGAACCTGGTTCAGAAACGGCTTCGTAGCTGTCGTAGGCGTGAGGTTAAGGAACCAACCTGAAGATCTGAAGATCCTCAATTGGATTCGCGGACCCACCGAGTACCCAGGCTGAAGTGCCCTCGAGCAAACCATCCAACAGCTCTCCAGACGACAGGCAAAATGTGGAGGACAGGGTCTTCAAGAACTTTATGGTTCTGCCACAAGAACAATCTGGCAAAGAAGGCTCGTCCACCTAAGAGACCCTCTGACTGTCCTCCAAGGTCCTGTGGGACGTCTACTTCCGCACCGTTGAGAGCATCCTCACGGGGAACATCAGAACCTGGTTCAGAAACGGCACCCGGTCGGACCGCCGGGCCCTGCAGAGGGCGGGACGTTCGGCCGAGCGCACCATCCGAGCTGTCGTGAGGTTAAGGAACCAACCTGAAGATCTGAAGATCCCCGATTGGATTCCAAGTACAGCTCTCCAGACGACGGGCAAAATGTGGAGGACGGGGTCCACGGCAGGTGGCTGTGGTGGCTCAGGGGTTAGGGTGTCGGGTTCGGGTGTTGGGTAACAGCACCCAACCGGACCGACCGAGCGCACCGTCCCAGCAGCACCTCCAGACCATCCAGAGGAAGTGGTTGTCCTGAAGGTCGAGGACCCTCTCTGAGGTCTACGGTGAGGTTGCACGGTGATAGACCGCCGTGTCCCCTGTGGAATGGTTTTGGTTCCAGGGGTCAGGCTCTTGGAGGCTGTGCAGGGGCCCGGGGTTTTTTCTGTGTTTCTTTACTGATTTTATTTTTTATTGCAGTAAACTTTTTGAAGTGTTGTGCGTCTCCTGCGTCCGAGTCGCCGACGTTGCCTTCATGTTTGTTTAGCACAAAAGGAAAACGTGATTGACGTGGGGTCAGGGGAGTGCCGGGAGGCAGATGCAGATTCGGAGCTCAGAACGGAGAACACTCAGGACCGTTCTAAAGTGCAGAACCCTCGGCGTGGAGGGTAGCAATTCAGTCTGCGGTGGGAGTCATTTCCATTCAGGCGACGTGAAGGGGTGGAGAACAGCGGCATGCGGGCAGCGGACGGGGGACGTTCCCAAAAGTCTATCCCCGAGTTTGTTAAGTGTTTTTATACAAAGTACAAAAAGAAAAAACAAGCAAGATGAACTGGGGCAATTTAGAGCATTCAATTGACCTTAAATCCATGTTTTTGAACTGTGGGAGGAAACCGGAGAACCTGACTCCCAGACTGGGATTTGAACCTGGGTCCCCAATGCTGAGAGGAACACATTCATTCCTTCATTCATTAAATTCTGCTTGGTTCTCTACAGGGTCGGGGGGGGGGGGGTGGTTCCTCATGTCCATCCAGGAACAGCTCAAGCACATGGCGGATACACCCAGGACAGGACGCCAATCGATATGGGGAAATTGAGAGCATTCAATGTACCTTGAATCCATGTTTTTGGACTGTGGGAGGAAACCGAGGAGACCCACACGGACACGGGGAGAACATGCAAACTCCACCCAGATTGGGATTCGAACCTGGATCCCTAAAGCCGAGAGGCGAACATTCAGGACAAAAGTGCCAATCTAACACTGGACACAACCACTTTCTCTATGGGGCAATTTAGAGCATGCAATTTACCTTGAATCCATGTTTTTGGACTGTGTGAGGAAACCCAAGGAGACATGGGAAGAACATGGAAACGTCACCCAGTCCTCCGCAAAGGAGAACATGCTAATCTCTAAGCCACCATGCCAATGATAATAATAATAATAATAATAATAATAATAATAATAATAATAATAATAATAATGGCGGCACGGTGGCTTAGTGGTTAGCACATTCGCCTCTCAGCACTAGGGATTCCCGGTTCGAATCCCCATCTGGGTGGAGTTTCCATGTTCTCCCCGTGTCTGAGTGGGTTTCCTCCGGGTTCTCTGGTTTCCTCCCACAGTCCAAAAACATGGATCAAGTTAATTGAATTCTCAAAAAATTGTCCCCTATAGAGTGTGTGTGAGTGAGTGTGTGCCCAGTGATAGATTGGCGCCCTGTCCTGGGTCTATCTGCCCAGTGCCCGAGACGCTCTCCCCTGGATGGGCATGGGGAACCCCACCGCGACCCTAATAGAGGATAAAGCGGAAGATAATGAATGAATAATAATAATAATAAAAAAAATAATAATAATGAGTCAATTAAATGTGATGTAAAATCTACGAATAGTGAACTCATGTGCAGCTCTCTGTTTACACCTCCCGCCTCCTTTCGGCCGCCCAAAGACAAACTAAAGCTCTCCGTCCTTAAATAAAGGTTTTTCGACGGCTTCCGCGAGTCCTGCTGGTTCTGTATTTGGACGATCTGTCATCAGGCGAGACACGGCTCGTCAGGTGCCCAGAATAAAGAGAGAAATAAAACCAAGTGTGATTAACATCATCATCATCATTGTTTCTGTTTTTGTCTCGGTTCTGCAGAGAAGCAAAAAAAATAAAATAAAAAACCGTCAGCAGACCTTCACGGTCTGGAAGGTTCTTCAAAGAGACGTGTGAGGGTTCTTGGCTCTAGGCTTCTTAGCATCATTAATTCATCGCTGCCTTCCACCACGCTCCCATCCGGCTTTAAACACGCGGCGCTGGAGCTTCACCTGAAGCAGCCGCAGACCCCGGAGAACGGGAACCGTCCATCGGCAAACTTCCAAAAGAAGGTTCTCTGAACAAGTTCTCCTTTCTGATTTCTACACACAAAAAAAAAAACACAATGTGCGATTCTTTAATTGTTAATTCGTTGATTCGTACAGCTGATGGACCGGAGAGACAACCAAGAGAACATGAGGTACGGCGTCAAGTTATGGACCAACCACATGGCCTACTGCTCTCTGCAGGATCCAAAAGCTGCGGAGAACATGATGGACTTTGTTAACTTACTGCATTTAAAGGACAGACAACCTTTAACCAAGGTACAACGGTGTCCTTCACTGTTGATGCCGACTGGCCGCCCAAGGAGGACGAGTCCCCCACTGAGCCTCGGTCCTCACAAGGTTTCTCCCTTAAAATAACAACATAACAGTGAGTTTTTGTCTTGCCGCTGTCGCTTCATCTTGCTCGTCCATCCATCCATTATTTCCCATGCCCATCCAAGGGAGAACGATTCGGGCGCTGGGCAGATACACCCAGGACAGGACGCCAATCTAAGCTGGGCACACACTCACTCACAAAGACACACTCTATATGGGGCAATTTGGAAAACTCAATTGATTCATGTTTTTGGACTGTGGGAGGAAACCCATGCGATGTATGATTGTAAATAACTTAAACTTATAACCTCTGGATTGTTGGGTCCAACGTATACGGTAGAATCCTGGTGGTTTCCTGATGCTGACGAATGTGGACGTGTCCCGCAGTGTCCACCACTGAATGCTAGAGGACCGGAATGTTGGCGCCTCCATTGATCTAGTTTTATTGATCTAGTTTTAAACATTGGAAGCGAGCGTGGTCCTGCGTCCGGAAGCACGTCAGATGAACCGACGGCGTGTTGACGTCAGCATGTCCACGCCCACCGTGGAACCCCGTGATCACCTGACCGAGCCGAGGAAGGGACAAAAACGTAGTAAATAGTAAAATCAAAGGCGGTATCTGTTAATACTGCGCGTTGGCAGACGCGTGCACAACCCCGACGTCTGGATATCAATGGATTCCAGCTGGAGATAAACAGGAGCATCGATTCTGCGGCAGGCGTCGCGGCGAACTCCGTAAAACCATAAACAAAGCCGAGCGACTTCGCAGGCGTCGCAGGCGTCGCAGCCATCCATCTTAATGAATCTGTTTGTTTCTCATTAGTCAGCAGTAAAGGCTTTAATTCCGTCGGCGTGCGCCTTCATTTCTCTCCCAAACGACGGCCGCGCCCGGCGTCGGCGCCTCCGCCGCTTCGTCTTCATGGTTTATTGTCCTCGCGATGTGGAAGGCAGTGAGGAACTCTGGGATATCGGAGCTGCGTGCCCCCCATGTTCAGAACCCCATCAGGTTCTGTCGGCTCACGGAACTTCGGTCCTAATAAATGGCGTGACTCTTAATTCAACGTTCTAACGTCTCAGTAAAGGATCAGGCCTTCTGTCTCCTCCATCAATCCATCCATCATCTTCCGCTTTATTTATCCCCATTCCCATCCAGTTTCGGGCGCTGGGCAGATACACCCAGGACAAGGGGGGCAATCTATCGCTGGACACACACTCACTCACATAGACACACTCTATATGGGGCAATTTGGAGAACTTGATTGATCTGGAATCCATGTTTTTGGACTGTGGGAGGAAACCGGAGAACCCGGAGGAAACCCACGCGCACATGGGGAGGACATGCAAACTCCACCCAGATGGGGATTCGAACTGGGAATCCCTAGTGCTGAGAGGAGAACATGCTAAACCACTAACCCACGTTATGCTTCCTTATCTAGGTTAAATTGTTTGATGGTAAACAGATCTCTCTATCTATATATATATATATATATATATTTAAGGGTGGCGCCATGGCATATTGATTGGCATGTTCTCCTCCCAGCGCCGGGAATCCAGGTTCGAATCCCGAGCTGGGTGGAGTTTCCACGTGGATTTCCTCTAGGATTCTTCGTTTTCCTCCCACAGTCCAAAAACATGGATTCAAGGTGAATTGGCTGCTCTCAATTGCCCCTATATAGTATGTGTGTCCGGTTGTGTATATTTATCTCTTCCCAGCTACGAGTTCCTCTTTTCCAGAGATTGGCTCCGCCCACTTCCCTCCCGTCAGCACCTTTTCATGCGTTCTTTTACGTTAATTTTTCGTAGTCACTCATTTTACTTTCCGGGCGGCATGGTGACTTAGTGGTTGGCATATTCTCCTCTTAGCACTAGGGATTCCCGGTTCGAATCCCCATCTGGGTGGAGTTTCCATGTTCTCCCCGTGTCTGCGTGGGGTTCCTCCGGGTTCTCCGGTTTCCTCCCACAGTCCAAAAACATGGATCAAGGTCAATTAAAGTCTCCAAATTGCCCCATATAGAGTGTGTCTGTGTGAGTGAGTGTGTGCCCAGCGATGGATTGGCGTCCTGTTCTGGGTCTATCTGCCCAGCGCCTAAAACGTTCTCCCCTGGATGGGCATGGGGAACCCCCCCCCCCCTGCGACCCTAATAGAGGATAAAGCAGAAGATACTGAATGAATGATTTTACTTTTCATGTGCCGCGAATGCCGGATCAGACGACGGCGAGACGCAAACCCACAATAAACCTGCAAACCAAACGAGGTTGAGGTTGGACTCGGTGTGTGTGTGTGTGTGTGTGTGTGTGTGTGAAGTGTGTCGGAGATGTTGCATTCCTGAGATAATGACGGATGCTGCAGGTTCGGTTGCACCTCTGAGAGCGAGCGGGGCGAGCAGAGGGCGAAAGTGCGAGAGAGGTGCGAGACAGATGGCGAGACAAAAGAGATTCCTCATTTCGGAATGAAAAGCTCCAGCCCCCTGATCTCGGCAGAACGGCGGGAGAACGGGCGCAGAACCGCGAGGACGCCGGCGCTCAGCAGCGGGAGCGGCTCATAACCTTCTGCTCGCTAATTGGTGAGGGATGCGAGGGCAGGAGAGCCTTGAAAGGGGCGGCGGGGGGCGAATGAAAGCGAGAGCCGGGGCATCAACTGTTCTCACAACAAACACCGGTTTCATTTCATTCTCAGGTGTCAAGAAGGAGAGTCATTTACACCAAATGAATCACCGACTCCGGCTCTGACTCTTATGTAAATTGCTTTAAGGCGACGACAGCTACATTTATATCTATTTTTTTTAATTCGTACTTCTCGTACTGAAGCAGGACGTAACGATCAGGTCTGATGATTCTACAGCGGAGCTGGTTTTCTTTGTGATTTCTGTGATGTTCTCATTTTTAAGTCGCTTTAGTTAAAAGCATCTGATAAACGACTACATTAAAACGTAAAAGTACGTAAAACTTGGTTATTGTTGGTGAACTTTAGAACGATGACTCCAATAACGGTTGGGTGGTTGATGAATTGCCGTAAATGGGCGAGTGGACACACCTGCTGGAGGTTCCGGTCATGCTCCGTGTGTAAACAAACCAAAATCAAGAAACCGCCAGCCGTAAGGGCGTAAATATATATATATATATATAAAATAAAATTGGGACAGCACGGTGGCTTAGTGTTCACCTCTCAGCACTAGGGATTCCCGGTTCGAATCCCAATCTGGGTGGAGTTTCCATGTCCTCCCTGTGTCCGCGTGGGTTTCCTCCGGGTTCTCCGGTTTCCTCTCACAGTCCAAAAACATGGATCGAGTCAATTAAGTCCTCCAAATTGCCCCATATAGAGTGTGTGTGTGTGTGTGAGTGTGTGCCCAGCGATGGATTGCCCCCCTGTCCTGGTTGTATCTGCCCAGCACCCAAAACGTTCTCCCCTGGATGGGCATGGGGAACCCCCCCCCCTCCCGCAACCCTAATAGAGGACAAAGCTGAAGATAATGGATGGTTGAATGATCAGCTACACTACAGAACTCCAAACTTCACATGTCCTTCAGAAGAGCTTGAGAACTGGACTCTAGAACGGTGGAGACATGATCCCTCTGGAGAGCCGATGGACGAGTCTGGGTTTGGCGGTTCCAGGAGAACAGTTCTTGTCTAAGTTTGGTGGAGGGGGGGGTATTTTTCAGGAACTGGGCTTGGTTCCCCTTAGTTCCACTGAAAGGAACTCTGAATGCTTCAGCATAACGAGACATTTTGGACAGTTCCACGCCCCCGACGTCGGGGGAACCGTTTGGAGCCTGTCCTGTCCTCTTTAACATGATGGAGCACCAGAACACAAAGCAAGGTCCATACAGACATGAGGACAGAGACCTGACAGATGAAGATCAACCCCATAGAACGTCTTTGGGATGAATTGGAACGCCGACTGAGAGATAGTGTGTGACCTCACAAACGCACTTCTGGAAGAACCGTCCAGAATTCCCATCAACACCCTCCAGAACCTCGAAGACAGCCTTCACAGAAGAGCTGAAGATGTTCTACTGCAAAGTGTGGACCCACGTCCTCCAGAACCCTATGGATCAGGGACGGGACGTCACGAGTGAATACTTTTGGTGACGTCGTGTACGTCTCCGTGGGCCGGTTTTTATATTTATGGAACCCTTCGAGAGTGCAGCGCCTCCGCCGGCGTTACCAGAGGGCAGGGGCGAGACGACTCGCTGACGGGATAGGTCCGACAGACCGGAGAAAGCTCGGCCCCGCGGCGGCGATTTATCAAAGTCAAACGCAGCAGCGTGTAATCAATTCATAAACCGTTTGAGCCGACGTCCCGACGTCTGACGGCGCCGAGGACGGGGACGGACGCCGGCTGCTCTCATGCTGGACAGGCTGGTTTTGTTCGGGGCCACGTGAGCTCGCTGCCCGCTGCCTCCCGGCGCCGCCGCCGGAGAAAGGGCCGAGATAAAAGCGCCGGCCACCGATAAAAAGTGAGGCGGACTTCGGGGACACGGCGGTCCCTCGCAGAGGAGCCTGTGCTGATGCATGCAAATATATGTTCCGAAACTGCGGAATGAGAGGCTTTTAATGGTCGCAACAACAAACGGAAACGCGCTCCTGAGACCTGACTCACCATTCGCTCGCCTCCGCGCACCAGAACCTCCGATTCAGGAGTTTATTCGCGGAACCTCGTTTTCAAACTCTGTCTTGGAGAACAATGCTTTAAAGCTCAGCTGACGGCGGCGGCGACGGCGGCGGCAGGGCCCTCGTTATGCTCGTGCACGCAAACGCGAACCAATACGAGGAATAGTTTAAGAACTATAATGGACGGAGAACCTTGCGCGTGATCGCTAAACAAAAGTGATGCGTAACTTTCGGTTTTTTTTCCGCGGAACCTGGCGCTGCAGAGGGTTCGGATGTTGCAGGCGAACAATTAACTTTACAAACGGAATGAAAGCAGGAGTTTAAATAAAGAGACTAATTAAGGGTGCAACTGGGAACCGGCGCCGAAATTAAACAGAACAATTACGAGCGACGAGGGGGAGAACAAAGAGGAGCCGCGTGGAACGCAACCAAACGACGGCGGCGACATGACAAACACGAAAACAATGGCGCGGGAACGCAGAGGCGGTCAGCGCGGAACCCGCCGGCGTAATGAGCGCCGAGAGCAGGTGAGTATCAATAAACAGAGGAGCCATCAAACGATCGGGCGGAACGCGGCGGGCCCATGACCGCCAATGACAACGGAACGTGAACACGGAAAACACAGAGGTAATTAAAGCGCCGCGGCGCCGGGGGAACCCAACGCGGAGCGGCGGTACTTTAACCGGCGCCCACTTCAGGGAGAAGTGCACTTTACAGGAAGCAAAGGCGCAATTAGGAAGAGTACAGGCGCGGCGTCGACGGCGGGGAACACGGAGAACACGGAGAACGTGACTTTAAAATCTTTTTTTTTTGTCGTTTGCGTTTCGTTCATCTGGACTGCAGGGATTTTAATTTAATTTCTTTAATTAGATAAACATGGCCACACGTTCCGTACTGCACTGATGTTTCACCGTGCCATGACAGATGTTGGCTTTTGCACCTTTTACAGATTGCAGTCAGGCCGGTTCTGGACTCCGCGCCCGCCCGTCTCTGTTTGTATATTTTCACAGCTCCCGCAGTGTTCTTCAGTGGTCCTCGTCCTTGTTCTTCCGCCCGGACTGTATTTACTGTATTAATTAATTAATTAATTAACGTATTTCTGGACAATTTACTCTAGTTTGAACTCTTGTCAACCTTTCGTTGAACTGACGAACCAATCTCATCATCTTTCACTGTCACCGGAGCTTTAATTACGCCATGCTGTTAATTAAATGATGTAACGATGTAAAGCCTAATTAGACCTTTCCGCCGGCTCTCCTGCTTCAGCGTTTCGGACGGAACGTATTCAGGTTTTTCGGTGACTAAGCTTCTGATGCTGAGACGTAAACGCCCACGGTGAGCAGCGTGAGTGCGCTGACATTTTCCGAGCGTTCTCTCCGGCCCCGTAGAACCCCGGACCGTCGCTTTGATGCGCCGCTGAGCGGTAAGAGCAAATTAAACAAATAGCACCTCCGCATGTCCCCCCGCCGGAATAATTAGGGAGAGAGAGAGAGAGGAAGGACGTGGAATGAGGTGGTTCTAGAGCGGCGCGGTGATATTTAAAGCTACGTCCTCGCGGCCTCAGAGTGTTGAAGCGGTGGGTGTCTCACGTAGAGCAGCTAATGGATCATAATGACACGCTGATGGAGGTTCTTTAAATCACAGCCTTAAAGGTGCAGACGAGGACGGCGAGGGACGGGGAGGATAAAAAAACTGATTACATTTCAGTTCAAAGGCAGAACCGCGACGTTCTATTGGGGGATCGTTTCTCGTCGGGAGAGCTCTCGGTTTAAAGGGGCGTTGTCTTCTGCTAAAAGGCTGTAATTTGGTGGAGTAACGAGGCCTTCCCGGCGTGGGCGCTGGCCTGCTCCTGCTTTACTTTGATGCGCTGCATCATGGGCGTTCTCTGGATGGAGAACACCGCGTTCCGGGAAATGATGCGAGATTAACGGCTCGTGTTAATTAGTCTCAGGGTTTTTGTGAGAGCGAGCGATCCAGTCCCCGTACTCACAAAGTTTGGTTCTCATGGCCGGCAGTGGTTTCCAGTCGGGGTCAGGTCCGAAGGGGCTGCCCGTACATGGACGGGATTTCTAGACGCAGTTTGCAGCCGAGTGCGAAGCCGCCGGAATAGGAATCAGCACCTGTGACCATAGTCTGCAGTCGGAAAAGGATAACTGGGAAGTTCCTGCCTCAAGTGGTGCAGTTTGAGTATCTCGGGATCTTGTTCACGAGCGAGGAAAAGATGCCGTTGGTCCGTTGACCAATTGACCATTTACCAGTCAATCCATGTTCCTACCCTCTCCTATGGCCAGGAACTCTGGGTAGTGAGCAAAGAATAAGACCGCGAATACAAGCGACCCAAGGGTGGAGTGGCTGGGCTCTCCTTTAGACATCAGGGGTGAGGAGGTTGGTCATTCGGGAGGGGTGAGGAGTACAGCCAGCTTCTCCACGTCGAGAGGAGCCAGCTGGTCTGGGCCTTCCTGGACACTTCCCTGGTAGGTGGGGTGTTCCGGGCATGTTTAACCGGGAGAAGACCCAGAGGAGGACCCATGAGAAGAGGGAGAGATAATTTCCCTGGATTGTCCGGGAACGCCGGTGTGCCTCTTGAGGATCTGGAAGAAGGTCGTCTGGGGATAGGGACATCTGGGCTTCTTTGTTTAGATTGCTGCCCTCTCGACCTGGACCCGGATACGTGGTAGATGATGGATGGATGGATTGATGGTTGGATGAACATGACACACTGTAGTTCCAATGATGCCTGGACCTTCCTGGACGCCTCCTCCGTGGGGTGTTCCAGGCATGTTTAAATAGGAGAAGACTCCCAGGACAAGATAAAGAGATTATCTGCCTGGATTGTCTGGAAACGCTTCGGTGTGCCTCTTGAGGATCTGAAAGAAGGTCGTCTGGGGATGGGGTCATCTGCGCTTCTTTGATTAGGGTGCTGCCCCCGAGACCTGGACCCAGATCTGTGGTGAATGATAGATGGATGGTCTGGACCTTCCTGGACGCCTCCCCGGTGGGGTGTTCTGGGCTTGTTTAACAGGGAGAACACCCCGAGGAAGACCCATGTCTCTGGATTGGCCTCGGTGTGCCGCCTGAGGTCCTGGAAGAAGGTCGTCTGGGCTTCTTGGCTTAGGATGCTGCCTCCGCCACCTGGACCCAGATATGTGGTAGATGATAGATGGATGGAGATGATAGATGGATGGTCTGGACCTTCCTGGACGCCTCCCCGGTGGGGTGTTCCAGGCTTGTTTAAATAGGGGAAGACTCCCAGGACAAGATAGAGAGATTATCTCCCTGGATTGTCTGGGAACGCTTCGGTGTGCCTCTTGAGGATCTGAAAGAAGGTCGTCTGGGGATGGGGTCATCTGGGCTTCTTTGGTTAGGGTGCTGCCCCCGAGACCTGGACCCAGATATGTGGTAGATGATAGATGGATGGAGATGATAGATGGATGGTCTGGACCTTCCTGGACCCCCCCCCGGTGGGGTGTTCTGGGCTTGCTTAACCAGGAGAACACCCCGAGGAAGACCCATGTCTCTGGATTTGGCCTTGGTGTGCCTCCTGAGGTCCTGGAAGAAGGTCGTCGGGGCTTCTTGGCTTAGGTTCCTGCCCCCGCGACCTGGATACGCGGTAGACGATGGACGTATGGAAATAAAGAACGCGCTAGGAACAAACGAACACCCACAGACTTCCACCTTCTTTCATCGAGTCGAAACTGGACTGCAGCAACGTTCTCCCGCACGACGCCCCCTGAGAACCATCAAGCTCCAGCTTCTGATCTCCAACCCTGATATTCCTACGAAGATAAAAATACCCTCATCCTACCTGTAGGCTCTTAAGCAAACCCCGCACTGCGTGCAGAACCCTTCAGAGAGCGGGATCTGCAGAACGCAGCGCTCCGTCAGGAACGTGAACGCGAGGCCGAGCTGATGTTTCATCTCTCAGAGTTTTATTATTATTTTCCTTCTATACCTTCAGGCGAAATGCTGATACTGATCACTAGGTGGTGCTGCACGCAACAACAAGATTATCTTTGTGTTCGGATTTAAATAACTGACCGGCCTTTTCGTCATCCAGCGTCATCGGACTCAGAGGTTTACTAATAACTAACACTAATTAATTATTAATATGAATTATTAATACTAATAACTTTATTGTTATTAAATCTGGGCTTAGTGGTTGGCATGTTCTCCTCTCAGCGCTGGCGATTCCCGGTTGGAATCCCATTCTGGGTGGAGTCTTCATGTCCTCCCCGTGTTGGGTTCTCTGGTTTCCTCCCGCGGTCCGAAAACATGGATTTAAGGTGAACTGAATTCTCCAAATTGCCCTATAGAGAGTGCGCTTGTGTGTGAGTATCTGCCCAGCAATAGATTGCCCCCCTGTCCTGGCTGAATCTGCCCAGCGCCCGAAACGTTCTCCCCTGGATGGACATGATAATGGATGGATGGTTAGTAAACCTCCTCCACCCATGTGTGGTTTATTTATTTTTTTTATTTACGGACCTTTAGGTGGTTGATAATGACATCTCTGCGCGGCGCTTGGCTCTTGTCCGTCTGCACAGTGAGAGAGTAAGCTTCCGTAAACGGCAGTGGCGGACGGCGGTGGAGAGCAGAGCATTTCGGGAGCGGGCCGGTTCGCCGGCGTCCCGAGGTGACGGCGCCGTGATTACGGATGGCGGCGCGTGAAAGCCTCTCCTGCTGCTGACGCCAATTAGAGGGTGACGGGGGAAATCAGAGCCTGATTGCAGGGCCGGTTCCTCCTGCGCTCGCGCTCCAACCAGCAGAAGGTTCCTGCTGGAGGCTTCGCTCCATTTTCCGTCGCTGAAATAAAAACAATTACGTTCATGAAAACAGTTTGGGGAAGGCCCCGAGCCTTACAACAGTTCTCACACAAACATCAAACCTGAGCATCGAACCCCAAATCCATCATTCATTCATTATCTTCTGCTTAATCTTCTACCAGGGTCACAATGACACACACACACACACACACACACATGTATATGGGGCAATTTACAGCATTCGGTTTACCTTGAATCCATGTCATTGGACTGTGGGTGGAAACCTGTGGGATTGAAACCTGGATCCCCAGCACTGAGAGGAGAACATGCTTAACCACTAAACCACCTGATATTATTATTATTATTATTATTATCATTATATAATGGGTGGCTTAGTGGTTTAGCATGTTCTCCTCTCAGCACCAGGGATTCCCGGTTCCCGGGTGGAGATTCCATGTTCTCCCCGTGTCCATGTGGGTTTCCTCCGGGTTCTCCGGTTTCCTCCCACAGTCCAAAAACATGGTCCAAGGGCAATTGAGTTCTCCAAATTGCCCCATATAGAGTGTGTGTCTGAGTGAGTGAGTGTGTGCCCAGCGATAGATTGTTGTCCTGTCCTGGGTCTATCTGCCCAGCGCCCGAGACGCCAACCCAACCCCCCCCCCCCCCCCCCCCTGCGACCCTAATAGAGGATAAAGCGGGAGATGATGGCTGGATTGTCATATGAAGCGGTGTTTGTCTTTATTCTTGTTATTTTTAGTTGCAGGTCGTTAATCAGTAAATTATTACCGGCCGCAGATTCAGAAAACAAAAAAAAACCACGAGGAAAAACGAGACGCGGTTTGTAAACGTAAAAAAACTAAAAACACAAACAGGTTTGAATTATTCACGCTGCACCAGTTTCAGTTCCGACTTACAGTTCGAACAGCATGGCATTAGCATAAAACCGCGCTAATTGCACCTCGCGTTACATTCCATACGCTCCGATGCCCGCCGCTGTCTTGATGCATTGTGTAATTAATACCTCCATATGTCTCAGATGGACCTGTTGGAGGAACCGAGCCGCCCCCCCTCACGCCCACCACCCCCCCCGCGGCGTCTTCATCACGCCCACCGCCGGAGCCAGGATGAACTCCAAACAGTTACCGCTCGCTCCATTATGCTGCCAGCTCTCTCCATCCGCAACGCCAGGAATATTCATCGGGGGGTCACACACACACACACACACACACACACACACACACACAGACCGCCCGCTTGTAAATCACACGGTGCAGATTCAGTAACGAGTGCGAAGAAAGCGGCGAGGACATTATAGATTAATTAGAATTAACACCTGATTAAAGCGGTGAGTTTAATGATACATGCTGTATAGTGTTGAGTCAGTGTGTGTAGGCATGCACACACACACACACACACACACACACACACACACACACACACTAAATGTGTTAGAAGTAAAGATTAGATGTAAAATGAGTTCGTTTTAGAGTTAAAGGTTAGGGGTCAGATTAAGATTAGATTTATTGTTTGGGTTAGGATTAAGGGTCAGATTAAGATTTGGGGAAGTGGTGAGATTAGAGGTCAGATTGAGTGTAGAATTTGAGTTTGAATTATGGATTTGGGGAGGCACGGTGGATTAATGGTCAGTTAATGTGTGTGTGTGTGTGTGTGTGAGTGAGTGTGTGCAGTGATAGATCGGCGTCCTGTCCTGGGTGTATCCGCCCAGCGCCCGAAACGTTCTCCCCTGGATGGACATGGGTATTAAAGTGGAAGATAAAGGACGGCTGGATGAATAATCTGAGATTTTCTGATGTTGCTGTACAGATTATTAACGTCCGTCGCTAACTTTTTACCACATCCGTAAACTAATGTATTCATCTGAGGCCGCGTAACCGAGACGCCGGTGCGCAGCGGTCTGAACCGACCTGATCTGCTGCAGACGGATCTGTTTAACTGAAGAGGATGAAATTCCCCCGCGGCCGTTTTTCATACGGATGATTAGAATGTGATGTGGACGAGTGTTCAACCTCCACGTTAAAGACCAGCAATCCGGTGGGACGCTGATGATCTCTCTGTCAGCCTTTACACACACACACACACACACACACACACACACACACACATACACACACACACAGCCTGTAATTCCCACAGGCCTCATTAG
>JAFMOD010000211.1:87605-109788 GCA_019802435.1 Corydoras maculifer
GAGGGTGGGGTACTTTGTGTACCGGTGTTTTGCCATACCGGAACCAAGAGGGACTTCCCCAAACTGTTTCCATACAGGTTAAGTATACAGTGGTCCTTCAGTTGAACCCCCCCCCCCCCCGTGTCCCCATACTTTCGGGTGTGGTAGCTCAGCGGTCAGGGCGTTGGGCTGGCATTCCAAAGATCGTGGGTTCAAATAACCTGTTCACTGAGGTGGGCCCCTGAGCAGGGCCCTGAACCCTCAATGCTTCAGGGGCCTGGTGTTCAGACCCCAGCCTTCAGCATTCAAACGTAATTAAATGCACACACGTACTTTTGTCTAAATAGCCGACTAAACAACATGGAATGAATCGGGAAGTCGATTGCGACCTTCAGTGCCGGGTCGTCAGTGACGTTTCCATTAATTATTTCATAAGTTGATTCAGCGTATGACTTTTGAATAACGAAGTTGAATAATCCGAAGGTCGCCGCGCCGAGCCGGCATAGAACCCGGACGACCGGAGGCCAAACGGAACTCCGCCTTGACCTGCGGCGCGTGATGAACGGCGTGGCGTTCCGACCGGCGTCACCACGACGTACTGACCGCTAATAAAAAAAAACAATAAACGCCGCGTGAAAGAGCCTCGCCTCCGCTTCACGGCCTGGACGCGCGCTCGGCCGCCTCCCCCTCCACCGGAGGACGGCTTTAACGGACGCCGTTATTATTCACCGATCCGATGAAAAATGAAATGCTAACATCTGTAGTTTAAGGATTCTGATCAAACGTGCCTTTAGAACTCTGGACCTGTAGTTTAAACTCTGGACCTGTAGTTTGATCTCTAGACCTGTAGTTTGATCTCTAGACCTGTAGTTTGAACTCTGGACCTGTAGTTTGAACTCTGGACCTGTAGTTTGAACTTTGGTTGGGTGACTGTAAACCTGTAGTTTAAACCCTGAACGTGTGGTTTTAAACTCAGAATGTGTAGTTTAAATGTGTAGTTTAAATGTGTAGTTTAAATGTGTAGTTTGCACTCTGTTGGAACGTGTGGTTTGAATTTTGCATCGGTAGTTTCTACTCTGAGTCTGTAGTTTAATCTCTGCGTCTGTAGTTTAATCTCTGAGTCTGTGGTGTGATCTTTGAGCGTGTAGTTTGAACATGTAGTTTGATCTTTGAGCGTGTAGTTTGAACACCCAGCGTGTAGTTTAAACACTGAACATGTAGTTTGAACTGTGTTTGAACATGTAGTTTGATCTATGAGCGTGTAGTTGTAAACATGTAGTTTGGTCTATGAGCGTGTAGTTTGAGGACTGAGTGTGTAGTTTGAACTCTGTTTGAGCATGTAGATTAATCTCTGAGTGCGTAGTTTGAACGTGTAGTTTGTTCTATAAGTGTATAGTTTGAGTTCTGGGTGTGTCGTTTGAACACTAAACGTGTAGTTTGAACTCTGAGTCTGTAGTTTGAACATGTAGTTTGTTCTATAAGTGTATAGTTTGAGTTCTGGGTGTGTCGTTTGAACACTAAACGTGTAGTTTGAACTCTGAGTCTGTAGTTTGAACATGTAGTTTGATCTATAAGTGTATAGTTTGAGTTTTGGGCGTGTCGTTTGAACACTAAACGTGTAGTTTGATCTGAGTCTGTAGTTTGAACTCTGAGTCTGTAGTTTGAACATGTAGTTTGATCTATAAGTGTATAGTTTGATCTCTGACCGGAGGTTAAACGGAACTCCGCCTTGACCTGCGGCGCGTGATGAACGGTGTGGCGTTCCAACCGCCGTCACCACGACGTACTGACCGCTAATATAAACAAACAATAAACGCCGCGTGAAAGAGCCTCGCCTCCGCTTCACGGCCTGGACGCGCGCCCGGCCGCCTCCCCCTCCACCGGAGGACGGCTTTAACGGACGCCGTTATTATATTATTATAACGTGGACGCGCGGTCAGGGTTCCCGCGGGAGCGTCTTCGGGATTAAGCGAGGATCGTTTATAAATGTGACATAATGACGGAGCGTAAGAGGATTACCGAATTAAAGCTACACCGTCTCATTAATATCTATGAGCGCACCGTGCACCGTTATGCAAAAATTATGAGTCAGCGAATCAGAAATACGCAGCCCTTTCAGCACAGCGTGTTAGAAAGAAACCCTAATTATGCATCGTTAAGAGACGGACCACGCGGAGGAGCCGAAACGCGGACGAGCGGCGGGGCCGAGCCGAACGAGGGCCGAGCCGAACGAGGGCCGAGCCGAACGAGGGCCGAGCCGAACGAGGGCCGCGATTCGTCCACAGTTCAATAAAAGCCTGAGTTATGTTTGACGTTTAATACGCGGGTTTTTAATGACGGGACTTCAGTGCGACTCTAATTTAATAAATGTGCGTAACCTTAGATTTAAACGTGAACCAAAACCGCGGCTTCATCTCTTCAGGATTATTAAATGGGTATTATTAAGTGTCGGTGGAGGACTTTTAATTTGCCACCGTGGCTTTTAATTTCACAGATCGGTCGCAGACCTTTTAAACGCTGCTTCGTTTACGATCGTTAAACGATTTAGAAATTAAAAATTAAAAGCTCGTTTAGAATCATTCCATTTAAAAACTCTGTCTGTAGTTTAAGGATTCTGATCAAACGTGAACTTTAGAACTCAGGACCTGTAGTTTGATCTCAGGACCTGTAGTTTGAACTTTGGTTGGGTGACTGTAAACCTGTAGTTTGAACCCCGAACGTGTGGTTTTAAACTCTGAATGTGTAGTTTAAATGTGTAGTTTGCACGTGTGGTTTGAATTTTGCACCTGTAGTTTCTACTCTGAGTCTGTAGTTTAATCTCTGCGTCTGTAGTTTAATCTCTGAGTCTGTGGTGTGATCTTTGAGCGTGTAGTTTGAACATGTAGTTTGATCTTTGAGCGTGTAGTTTGAACGCCCAGCGTGTAGTTTAAACACTGAACATGTAGTTTGAACTGTGTTTGAACATGTAGTTTGATCTATGAGCGTGTAGTTGTAAACATGTGGTTTGGTCTATGAGCGTGTAGTTTGAGTGTGTAGTTTGAACTCTGTTTGAGCATGTAGGTTAATCTCTGAGTTTGTAGTTTGAACATGTAGTTTGTTCTATAAGTGTATAATTTGAGTTCTGAGTGTGTGGTTTGAACTCTGAACGTGTAGTTTGATCTGAGTGTGTAGTTTGCACTCTGAGTCTGTATTTTGAACATGTAATTTGATCTATAAGTGTACAGTTTTAACTCTGAGAGTGTAGTTTGAACTCTGAACATGTAGTTTGAACTCTGAGTCTGTAGTTTGAACATGTCGTTTGATCTCTGAGTCCGTAGTTTGATCTCTGAATCCGTAGTTTGAACTCTGAGTCTGTAGTTTGAACATGTAGTTTGATCTATAAGTGTATAGTTTGATCTCTGAGTCCGTAGTTTGAACTATGAGTCTGTAGTTTGAACATGTAGTTTGATCTATAAGTGTATAGTTTGATCTCTGAGACCGTCGTTTGAACTCTGAACGTGTAGTTTGAACATGTAGTTTGATATCGTAGCCGTGGCGTCCTGCTGGACGTCGTTCTGGCTCCGCGGTCAGATTAAACCTGTTCTGTGATTTCATTGGTTCTCGGGTTGGATGTGCTGTTTGAACTTTGAGTCGATGTTGTTTTTTAATTGGTTTAAGTCTAACGACGTCTCACATCGTTTAAGGCTCTGCTTCATCTCTGAAGACTTTGATCTTATCTGTCGTGTTTCTGTTTAAACGACGATGGAAATCAGACGACGTCCGAACCCAGAGGATCGAGGCCTGAAGTCGGAGGACTCTCTCTAAACCAGGCTGAATCCCAAACAAACGCCAATAAAAAAAAAAAAAAATCCAATAAACGTATAAGTCAACAAAGACATCTAGCTTTGTTTGCCGCGGCGGTGCGAGTCCCCAGCCGGCTGAAAAATCACCAGTAATTGGCGATGTGAAGTTTTTTTGCCGCCCGCTTATCTTCACCCTCTTCTGTTAACGCCGCAGTGTATGTCGAACTGAAAGGTTTCTGCGAAACGACGCCGACTTTACGGCTCCCGCGGCGCAAATGTCAAAGCCAGTCATTCTCCTCGAGTCCGCGACTTTCATTTTAGTTTTCCCTGTTTGAACACAATTGCTTTTGTTTCTCATCTCTGCGAAAGGTGAGCACCTCTGACATTTAACAGACTTTAGAAAGTGATGACATCAATAAGTTTAAATGCGTCCCGGACCGCGGGCAGGTCACCTGACGTAGCGGGAGTCAGATCTAATAACAACGTAAATAAACGTGATGAATAAAAATATTTAAAAAAATATAAAATCCTGTATTTATATTGCAGCCTTGACATGAGCGCGTCATTCACAGCTGTACGATGTGAGATCGCATTTTTTAGTAACTTTAATACGACAGTAGATGGAATCCAAAGTATAATAAATGTGCATTTATATATAAAAAATTTGATACATATATATTTTTTTAAATAAAAATGTTTAAGTCTACATTTTCTGGTGCAGTTCGGGGGAGCCCCACTGACTGTGTCCTCAGCAGGTTCTTTTCTTGGAGTGGCAGCGATGTGACAATTGCCTCTGTGTGGTTTGAGGCAGAACCAACGATGTATGGGGGGTAATTAATTGAAGGTAAATACCTTCCAGAGGGTATCACTGGGTACACACACACACAAACACAATATAGGGGCAATTTAGAGCATTTAATTCACCTTAAATCCATGTTTTTGGACTGTGGGAGGCAACCGGACTACCCTAAGCAAACGCATGCGGACGCGGCGAGGGCATGGAAACTCCACCCAGATAGGGATTCGTACCTGGAATCCCCAGTGCTGAGAGGAGAACATGCCAAACACTAAGCCACTGTACCTTCCAGGTTGTGTATTATTGTGAATAAATCACGTAAAGAGGTGGAACTGTTCTCCACGACGCCTCGCCCCAACATTACCTCGTTATGTGATTCAGTCAGACTGAGGCCACGCCCCCTCGTACCTCGTTGCCTTAACAAACCCTCACACCTGAGTGATGTTCTCCGTATGTCGTTCCGTGATGAAAAACAGGCGGAGCTTAACCGCCTTTCGTCGTACGAATGTCCCGCCGCACCCGTCATCTGAGACGTCCTCATGACGCTGGAGAGACCTCCGTCTTCAGGACGGTGGACCTGACGGAACCGTCACGATGCTTCAACACCTGGACGTCTTCCGTCCGAGTTCAAAACCACGTCAGCTTTTAAAAGGTTGGAATTTAATTCCGCAGGAAGCTGGAAATCTCGTCTCCTCTGCAGCCAAGCGGCGACGCCCGTGCCAAACCCTGTCCCACGTTACGGGAACCTGCTCGGGAACGAGCTGTAATCCTGTAATTATATCTGTCCCGCCAACGTTTATTTACAGCCAACTCCAATAAAACGCGTCCCGAGGAACTCGCCGCGTTTCGGCATTAATTACTCGTAAAAGTGTCTGATCGTCCGCCAAGTCGGAATTAAAGTCCAACGTGTTCTGCCCCGAATAATAACCCGCTGTTCCACCCAACGCGCCGCTTAATAACACACGCTACAGGTCCACCGACCGCGGCCGGGCACGTAAGCCCCGCCCACTTTTTAACAAATTTTCTGTTAAAAAAAGTCCTCCGTGGTTTTCGAAGGGCAAGTTCCAGCAAACAAATGTACACCCTGCGAAGCTCTTTAGAACTTTATACGTCAGGATTCGATTATTAATTGTGACGTTCGTGATGTGGGGCATTCGTATCGCACCAGACCTCTTACAATCAGCATTCCAATTCATCCGAGGACACTAAATCAGACATAGTGGTTCTCGCTTTGTGTGAGTCAGTGAGGAGACGGGTTCTCAATCATCCCCACCTCGCTTCAAAGAGAGGACAGACAAGACACTTCTTGAGGAGATTTTGCATGTTCATGTGCGTGTGTATTGAAAATAGTAAAATTTAAGACAATATGTTACCTCAGGGGTGTAAATGTGTTTTAATGTCTGTCCTGCGATGGACATGCGACCTGTGAGTCGGTGAGGGTTCCCATTCATCTCCGGCACGTTTTAAAGAGAGGACAGACAAGGCACTTCTTGAGGAGATTTTGCATGTTCTCCCTATGTCCATGTGCGTGTGTATTGAAAATAGTAAAATTTAAGACAATATGTTGCCTCAGGGATATAAATGTGATTTAATGTCTGGTCTTCGATGGACATGTGACCTGTGAGCGCTTAAGACTCCGCCCCCTCACCACCCCTGACTAAGAAAAGCGATTAAAAATGGTTCGTTGTGAACATGTGATGAATACTGTGCTTTAGGAATCACTCAGGCAAATGACTCCCGAGTCATTAAAACGATTCGTTTGAAATATACTAAGTTCTCATGAGCGTCAGGTGGTAGACTAATTTCCACCGTCTCTACAAAAGGATTAAAGGGCCTTCCCCAAACTGTTGACCCGAATGCTGGAGACTCCTGTCCTCTGCCAGCGGGTTCTGCACATAATTTCAGCAGCACCGGTTTCCGGTCCACCACCTCCACCCGCCCGTCCCTCACCTCCACCTCCAGTCAGTCCGTCTTTAACTGCAGATGTTCCACCCCGTCTCCTCGTCCTGTCCCCTCTCTCTCTCTCTCTCTCTCTCTCTACGTGACCCGTCACGCCGCCGTCCCGTCAGCCTCCGCGGCGCGACCTTCAGCCCTCGGAGCGAATCGCAAAGCCCGGCCGTGACCCATCACCTCGTCCCGAATTAGACCTGACACCATCCTGCAGCCAATTAGCACATGCTCCCGCCGTGACACGCGGGGCGTCGACAGCCAATCACAGGAGGAGCCGTCGTCCCTAATCTCTTAATACTTCACCGAGCTCTCCAAGGTGACCTGTCCTCACGCCTCGGCGCCCGGTTCCGCCAACTTTCGACGGCGTGCAGATGAATAACGAATGAGCCTCTGGAACCGTGTCCTTTAAAGCACGCCGCAAAACTTATTTCATCAAATAAACAGATATTTAAATTCACTGACGCTCGTTTACCTCCTCGAGCGAGCGTTCTAAGGTTCTCCTGGTTTTTTGGCGTCTAAAGTTAGTATTGTAATAAACAATCAGGGCTCATTACATCGTTTTGAAGAGACAGTTAACCAAAGTGACTTAAGTGTCCAATCAGAGGTTGGGGTCGGCGCACATGGTCAGCCATGTGGTGTAATCAGGGTTAGGGCCCTTGTTCAAGGGCCCCTTCATTAAAAACCCCTTTGTCGACTCTGGGATTAAACCCTTCGCCTTCCGGTGCGTCCTCTGTGGCCAGATCCCAAAGTCACATGGTACAAACAGATTGGCTTGCAGGTCCAGCATCTGTTCCCGACCCTTCAACTGTAGGTACGGATCCACCACGTCCGCCGCCAGGGCCGTCCCAGCGTTCCGGATGTTCCGCCTGGAAGTGGCGCCTCCTTCCGGAGGTGCAGGTGGGTCTGCATTGTGCTGACTTTGGGAAACGTAGACTCGGCGTATCCCCCGTTATAGGTTTTTATTTTGCGGCGCCGTCGCCCCGCGGTGTTTTTAATTAAATCTGAATGGTTCCGAGCCGCAGCGTCTCTCCGATGAATTATCCGAGAATAATTTCAGAGCGATGTCGTAACGAGAAATGGGAAACATTCGCCGCCGGTCTTCGGGGTTCTCGGCGCGTCGATGGTTCCAGGTTGAAATGGGAGGCGGCAGTGTGACGGCGGGGTGCGGAGCTGAGGTTCTAATCTGCTGCACCATCACGCCTACCTGATCCCGATAAGATCGCAGGACTCAGGGACGGTGGGTACGACTAATCCATCATTCACTGATCTTTAGAAGCGATGAGGCGGCGTGAAATTGTGACCTATTTATTTAAAAGACGTAAGTTTTTAGTGTTTTTGGTTTTTAACTCGTGTTGATGTTGGTAATATCGGTCGGATGAATGCATCGATGCTTCTGCGATCTTTATTGAGATTTACAAATAAAAACTGACAGTCGTCTGTATTTAATTTACATTTTTGAGGGGTTTTCATGGCATTTTAAAGCGCACGTCGGGCTGCAAAAAATCTAGGTCAAAAAATTTTCTGCTGATACGCTGAGTGAACTTATCTGGTTACGATTTCTTAAATCTAGATTATTTATCTGACTTAGAAATCCATTGAAGTCAAAAACAAGATCAAAAAATTTTTGATCGTTTGCAGTGAAGGTCCGTCAGCGTTTTTACATCTCTATGTTTTCAACCATCTAAACTTACTCAACGTGACTTCAATTTATTTCTAAAGCACTTTAACAACAACATGGGAGTGGTGTTGGTGTTGGTCATGGCATGCCGAGGGGGAAGTTTAACGGGAGGGTTTCTGTTTATTTTATTGTTCGGTGCACAGCACTTTTTTAATTTAATTTTTTATTAATTAATTAATTTACTCATTGGGCGGCACGGTGGCTTAGTGGTTTAGCATGTTCTCCTCTCAGCGCTAGGGATTCCCAGTTCGAATCCCCATCTGGGTGGAGTTTCCATGTCCTCCCCGTGTCCGCGTGGGTTTCCTCCGGGTTCTCCGGTTTCCTCCCACAGTCCAAAAACATGGATCAAGTCAATTGAATTCTCAAAAATTGCCCCATATATAGTGTGTCTGTGTGAGTGAGTGTGTGCCCAGCGATGGATTGGCGTCCTGTCCTGGGTCTATCTGCCCAACGCCCGAGACGTTCTCCCCTGGATGGGCATGAGGAACCCCCCCGCGACCCTAATAGAGGATAAAGCGGGAGATAATGAATAATGAATGAATTTATTTATTTTCTCTCTCTTTCTTTTCATTATCTTTCTTTCTTATTTATTTTTTTAATATATTAATTTTTATATATTCAATTTGTAATTTTGTTCTTTTAATTTTGTGTATATGATTATATGTTAAAAAAAAGAATAATAATAATAAAAATGAAAAAGATAAGTTGTATTTTAATAGTTGTTAGTATTGTACTGTATCTTTTTCACAATAAAGCAATAACAACAAAGCGTTAAAACCTTAACGGACGCCTCGTTCGCTTGATCTAAATGAATAAGAATTGAATCAATAAATTCCGCAGCATTTTAAAACTCTTCAGAATCATATGGATGTGAACGCAGATCGTTCTCGTACGTCGGGAGCTCGCTGCTGCGTAAAACAAATAAAATCTTAATAATAATAATAATAATAATAATTTGACCAAAACGAGCAAACGCCACCCTTTCTAAAATAAAAGTCCTCACACCTCCTGAGTCTAATGGAGTCATGTGACATGGCATGCCTCCTTGATTGAGACGGAGCAGCGGTGAAGCCGGCCCTCCGTCCCGATGATAAATACCTGGACTTCCTGTTGGGCGTTTCGTCTCCCTGAGCGCGAGCGTTGCTGAGCGAGATTAGGACGGTCCGCTCTTATCTCGGCGCCCGCAGGCCCCCGGCCCCCCGGCGGACCGCGTCCGGCGCTTTATCGCTCTTCCCTCCTGTAGATGTTTAATCTCGGCCCAGTTCGGCCCACGAGTTCATTAGGGAACCCTCCGAGTTCCTCCAAGCCGTAACGTGGGGTTCTGCTCCGGCGCTAATTGGCTTCATTCCGCGATGCCGATTATGCGAGCGCACGGCGGCGCGAGGAAACAAATATTGATGAATCCTACGGCTCTGATTAGAGTAATTGCTTTGCTTAGACGGCTAATCTGTCAGCGGGAACCTCCAGATACCAAAGTAAATACCGAGCGCCGGTATACGAGGGGAGAAAGCGGCGCCATCAGCACTTTGGCGTAATTGGGCGAGGCGATGTGAAATGAATGGCGCGTATGTTCTTCATTCCAACGGCTTCGTGTCGGAACATTAATCAGAATCGGATCGGACCGCGGTCCGCAAACCGTCTTCAGTCACGATGTGAACGAGGGCGGGGCGAGAACCTCAGCCTCCTTTGGAGGGAACACTCGGGAGGGAACGTGGACTCATCCATTCATTCATCATCTTCATCCTCGACTTGCTGGAGAACGTTTCACTCACTCACACACTCTATGGGGCAATTTGGACCATTCCATTCACCTTGATTCCATGATTTTTGGACTGTGGGAGCACACCCACACGAATATGGGGAGGACGTGGAAACTCCACCCAGATTGGGATTCGAACCTGGATCCCCAGGACTGAGTGGAGAACATGCCAACCACTAAGGCACCTCTGTAGATTATATATAATCAAAAGTATCAGGACGGGCGGCACGGTGGCTTAGTGGTTGGCATGTTCTCCTCTCAACTCTAGGGGTTCCCGGTTCGAATCCCAATTCGGGTGGAATTTGCATGTCCTCCCCATGTCTGCGTGGGTTTCCTCTGGGTTTTCCTCCCACAGTCCAAAAACATGGATCAAATTGCCCCATATAGAGTGTGTGTGTGAGTGAGTGTGTGACCAGTGATAGATTGGCGTCCTGTCCTGGGTGTATCTATCCAGCACCACCCCCCAACCCCCCTCCCTGCATTCCTAGTAGAGGATAAAGCAGAAGATGGTGGATGAATGGAGACATCACAACAGGTTCACTCACCTGCATGTTTACTGTGATTAAACCAAGAGGAGAACATACAAAACTCAGTCCACTGAGCCTCGGTCCTCATGACAGAGTTTTTTTCTTGCCACAGTCTCTTCGGTTTGCTCTTCGGAGGTTTACAGGCTTCCATCATTCTGAAGCTGCTTTATTACTTGAACTTGAACTTGAACTTGAGCTTGAGCTTGAGTTTGAGTGTGAGCCCGGGCCCCTGGTCCCCGGCGGGTCAGTGCATCGCCTCGTCGCTTCTGAGTGTGATGAAACTTGACGTGTATTTAAATACATTCTGTATTAATATCCTGAGAGGAAATTAAAACATCAGCACGTTAAGGCAGGCCCCTGATTAACGGCTAATTACAGGGCTGCGGGGACACTGACCGGCTCCGGCCCCGGCCCCGGCTCCGGCTCCGGCTCCGGGTCGCTCCTCATGTTCTGTATTACACTCGGATCCACTTCTCATTTCCTGCTAGAACATACAGAGGCGACGGCGTAAAGATGTGTTCGGGTTCTATACTGTATGAGAATGTTAATATTAAGAACCCCAAATATTTTTACAATTAAAAAAAAAACTGCTGTTCTTCCCAGTGGCTTAGTGGTTTAGCATGTTCTCCTCTCAGCTCTAATGATTCCTAGTTCGAATCCCAATCTGGGTGGAGTTTCCATGTTCTCCCCGTGTCCGTGTGGGTTTCCTCCGGGTTCTCCGGTTTCCTCCCACAGTCCAAAAACATGGATCAAGTCAATTGAGTTCTCCAAAATTGCCCCCTATAGAGTGTGTCTGTGTAAGTGAGTGTATGTATGGAGTGTAACCCCAGAAGTCTTTGTGTAGATGAAGAGCTTTCAGTATCTTTTTATTTAAAACTGCGATCTCGCAGCCGATCAGTCGGCGGAATGAATCCAGAAGATCAAAGATCAATAAACATCAAAGAATTTGATCTTGTCCATTAATTACTAAATTAATTTTATTTAATTCGTTCATTTATCTTCCATGGCTCGGTGGTTCGCCCGTTCTCCTCTCAGGTTTCAATCCCAATCTGGGTGGAGTTTGCATGTCCTCCCTGTGTCCGCGTGAGTTTCCTCCCACAGTCCAAAAACATGGATTCAAGGTACACTAAATTCTCCAAATTGCCCCATATAGAGTGTGTCTGTGTGAGTGAGTGAGTGTGTTCAGCGATGGATTGGCACCCTGTCCTGGGTCTATTTGCCCAGCGCCCGAAACGTTCTCCCCTGGATGGGCATGGGGAACCCCCCGCGACCCTAATAGAGGATAAAGCGGAAGATAATGGATGCTGCTGTCCCGTGGTGTAAACGTGCCGGTTTGTGTTTCCGATTCTTCGTTACGTAACTCTGACTTCGGCGCGACGGTCAGCGGGCGACGATTTGTGATTACAGATTCATTGAAATGACCGCCGTTGTCTGGGTTTTGCCGCGTGATGAATATTGATGTTGGAATTTGGAATCGCCGAACACGACGTTAACGTCACGCGTGATTGACAAAAAAACAAAAACAAAAACAAAAAAAAACAAAGCCAAGCCAAACCCTTCCTCTCTCGTTCTCATTACATCTCCAGCGAAATATCAGAAGCTGCGTTTGCTGGAAATTAGGCGGCGGGTGTTTGGCGCGGCGACAAATCTAATGACTCCCCGCTGTAAACATCTGAAAGCCATCCGGCTGAAATAGCACGCGGGCCAGACGTGCCGAGAAAAAAAGGCCGGCATATTGAAATTGAAAGGCATGAAATTAATATTTACGTGGAGGACGGGATGCGGCGGAAATCAGGGATTTGTTCGGTGGCACAGATGAACGGCTTTTTTCGCGGGAGCGGCGGGCGAGAGAGAGAGAGAGAGAGAGAGAGTGATGGGAAATATGGAAATCTGACGGCGGATCTGTGAATGACCCGTCTGGTGTGTGTGATTAAAACAATGCTTCATAAAATCAAAGAAAATAAGCAACAGCAGGACGATATGCGAGAGCGAGCGAGCGAGCGAGCAAGAGAGGGAGAGAGAGAAGATCTTTCGGCAGAAGGAAAGCGATGGAATTAAAAAAAAAAAACTTCTCTCAGGAGATTAAAACGCTCACATAATTTTGACTCTAGAGAGACGGAAATAAAAACTGTGTTAAAATAAGAAGAGTTTCATCAGCCGTCCATTATCTTCAGCCTAATCCACTATTAAGGTCGGGGGGGGGGTTCCCCATGCCCATCCAGGGGAGAACATTTTGGGCGTTGGGCAGATAGACCAGAAACCGGAGGAAACCCAGGCAGACATTTCCCTATGTATTTTATAAACTGCGTTCTGTAGTTTGGCCACAAGATGGCGACATGTCGATGGTTTAGACGTTGGATTACGCTAGATTACGTTGAAAAATCCAGTTTATTAGCGTTTTTTTTTTGTTTTCAATAAACACAGACACAGATGGACGACACGACAGGACGCCAATCCATCAATACACACACACACACACACACACACACACACACACACTATGGGGCAATTTAAAGCATTCGATTTACAATTTATTATGTTTTTGGACTGTGGGTGGACACCGTAGAACCCATAGGAAACCCAAGGCGGCACGGGGAGAACATGCAAACTCCACCCATACCGGGATTCGAACCAGGAATCCCCCGGCACTGAGGGGAGAACATGCCAAAGACTAAGCCGCCCTTAGAATGTCAATATGTAAGACGTCAGGTTTGGGATGGACAGACGGTCTGCACGTCTCATAGTAAGTGGGTCGCTCCACCTTTGCGGGGCTTTCTACAGCATTTTAAAGTGGAACCTCAAACGCTGGATGTACGGGGATCCCGACGCAGGTGGAACCGACTCAGGAACCTTTCATGTGGGATGACAATATGCCCCACATGAAAAAAAAACTTGCGGTCCTTAAACTGTGTTAGGCGACGTAGAACCACGTGGTACACCAGAAAGTTGTATGGATATACAAGACATTATATTTACCGATATATTTTATAAACATCCCATAGTAAGTGGGTTGCTCCACCCTTGCGGGGCTTTCTACAGCATTTTAAAGTGGAACCTGAAGAAGTTCTTGTGTATGAATCCAGAATCTGTGAGCATGACGGACCGCCATCGGTTTTCGGATCCGCGGCGATTCGTCACGACGGTGATAGATAGATCGCAATAAATCAATAAAGTGCAGACGCAGTGAAGCGCGGGTTCTGTTGGGTCTCGGTGTGATGAAGCAATACATCCCGGGAAATTAAAAAAAATCCTCCCCGGCATTTAATCTCAACTTGCCGCGTTAAACTTCCATCACAGAGCGGAGCAATACGGAGGAGCCGAAATAAAGCTACCGGATAATAAAGAATACAGCATCTCCGTTCCGATTGGTCGGCTGAATTGCATCAGCTCCGAGGTTTCGAGAACAAGCCTCGCGAGGTATGAGGTTGTTCGAGAACTTCTTTACTGGCTGCAAATAAAAGCGACCTGATAGCCAGAGGCTGGGACACCTCTGACCGACAGATGGCGCTGTTGTTTTATTTTTATTTGAGCCGTAATGATGGAACTTCGTGAAGAAACAATGAAACAATCAAGGTAAAGATTCCGTATAATGTCTGCTGATTTGATCGGAGACTTGTCCGAGACGTAGAGGCGGATCTGCCGAGTAACAGCGCGAGGTGTAAACACGCAAACGCGGCATTAAAGGCGGCGAAAATGAAGTACTTTCAGAAAATTGTTATGAATTCGCATCTAATTGCAACAATTTCAAGCTTGAAAAGGTTTTGATCGGCCAATTTTCGAGAAAGGTTAGTGGGTTAGGCGCCGCGGCTCCGTTCCGCCGGGCCGGGGGGAAAAAACAACGGCGGAGGTAACGGCGGCGGGCGGCGGCGGCATAACGCTGCCAGAAAATTAGAGCAGAAAGACGGGTCAGCGTGGAGTGCGGCCTCCTCCCCGACGCGGCGTCTCTGCATCAAAGCAAAGTCGTTTACTGGGAAATAAAAGGACGTGTAAATGTGTTGACGCCCACTCGTCAGAACCTTTTGTGCTCCGACGGCGGAACCGAGCACGTTCTCCCGTCCGCCGCTACACGCCGCCGTGACCTGCAGTGTCAACAATCAGAAGTTGCCGAAGTTTAAAAAAAAACACTTCAAACGCCTCCGACATCAGATCATTAAAAAAAACCTCAAACAAACTCCGGATGCACGCGGATCCCGACGCAGGTGCCGCCGACTCCAGAACCTTTCATGTGGGGGGACAATACGCCCAAAAAAAATTTTGTGGTTCTTAAACTGTGGTACGTGAAGTAGAACAACGTGGTACGCCCAAAGAAAAAAAATTTATATGGATATACAACACATTATATTTCCTGCTATAATTTTTTAGAAACCGCGTTCTGTAATCTGGCCACCAGATGGCGGCATTTAATCATTAGGGAAACGTTAGATTACGTTGTTCATTTTTGTTTTTAATAAACACAGATACCGATCCATCCCTGGGCACACACACACACACACACACACACACACATACACTGTGGGGCAATTGAGGGCATTTAATTTATCTCAATCCATGTTTTTGGACTTTGTGACGAAACCTGAGAACCTGGGAAAACCCACGCCGACACGGGGAGAACATGCAAACTCCACCCAGATTGGAATTCGAACCTAAATCCCCAGCACTGAGAGGAGAACATGCCAACCACTAAGCCATTGTGCCGTCCAGGTTGTGTTTTATTGTGACATCACGGGAAAGAGGTGGAGCTGTTCCCCCAACAATACCTCTGTATTCAGACTGAGGCCACGCCCCCTCGTACCTCATTGCTTTAATAAACCCTCACACCTGAGTGATGGAGAACCGAGGTGGAACGTCAACGTTTGTGTTTGATAACGGGTTCTACTTTGGACCCCGGCAGATGATGGATGGATGGACATGACACACTGCATTTCCCATGATGCCCCATCATCAAAGGCCTTAAAGCGTCTTCGTCCACGGTCCAACCTCCACCCGCATTAAGGACGGAGATCCTGATGTTTTGTGAGATGAACAGCCCCTGCTGCAGCATTGCAAGAGGATTATGGGTATTTCCCTTCCTTCATTAGTGAATCTCTTGATGACGTTACCCCCCCCCCCCGAGATGCTCAAATGCCCCCACAGCGGGTGACATTTCAGCTCCGATTGTTTCAATCCTCTGTTCTCTTTTATTATTTTATTTTATGGGTTGCAGTTAAAACGAGCGCACGGCGTCTCCTCATCGCTCACTTCTCTGAGTCCATTATCCCCCCCCACAGTCCCCCCCCCCCCCCACCCCCCACCGAGCCGGGATCAGGACGAGGAGCGAGTGATGAATGGCAGATAAACAGAACCCAAAAAAGAGGAACGTTTGATACAGCAGGCACACGTCCTCCCCGCCGTCAGGAACCCGGCGAGTCGCTCTTTTTTTTTTTTTTAAACTCGATTCTTTCCGTTCGAGGGACAGACGGAGCCTGGCGTCCACCTGGTCGCCTTCCTCGCTCGGTGCCTCGTCTCGCCTCGGCCCGGAATCGTCCCGGAAAAAAAAAAGAAAAGGGAGCGAGTGCAGGAAGATGAAAGGAACAGAGCGCTCTCTCTTCTGGAAATTGTGCCTTTTTTTTTTTTTTTTTTTTTTTTTACAGCTCCTTATCGACAACCAGGCTATTATCTCTCAGGTTTCTCTGCGAGCAGCGGAACATGTCTTTGTATCGAAGCAATCAGTCACTCCATTTCGCGGGAACGGAGTGAACCCGGCAGAAGGAAATGTAAAAGTTTCCACGTTCTGTTTCAGACTGTGATTCATGTTCGGGGGAATAAAATAACTCGGAAATCAGCGGCGAAGCGGCCGCGAGCGTCCGGCCGAAGGTGTGCGGACGCGACCTCACCGTCCAATCAGAGCGACTCGGAACCCGGCACGTTCCGCATCACACCCATTTCAATTGCAGATGTTTACATCACATCCAGACCAGATGTTGGAATCCATCCATCCATCGTCTTCCTCTTCATCCTCTACTAGGGTCGCGGGGGGGGAACGTCCAGGGGAGAGGGAACGTCTCGGGCGCTGGGCAAATACACCCAGGACAGGGGGCAATCTATCACTGGACACACACTCACTCACACAGACATACACACTCTATATGGGGCAATTGTGAAGCACTCAATTGACTTGATCCATGTTTTTTGGACTGTGGGAGGGAACCGGAGAACCCGGAGGAAACCCACGCCGACACGGGGAGGACATGCAAACTCCCCCCAGATTGGGATTCGAACCGGGAAGCCCTAGCGCTGAGAAGAGAACATGCCAAACCACTTGATTGTACATCGTAAAGTTTTAAATCCAAAGAGGAGGTTGATGGATGTGGAGGACATGCAGTTGGTTAGGGTCAAGAAGGAGGAAAATACCCAGGACAGGGTGGCGCCCCCTAATGGGAATAGCCAGAAGAAGAGAAAAGGGAGAGGACAGGGATCCAGGGGAGAACGTTTCAGGCGCTGGCAGATATGTCCAGGACAGGACGCCAGTATATCCCTGGGTACCCCCACTCACACACTATTTGGGGCAATTTAGAGCATTCAGTTTACCATCCATGAATCCATGTTTTCGTCCAAATCCCCAGCACTGAAGGGAGAACATGCCAATCACTACACTACACCGCGGTGCTCTTTTAATTTAGTTGGTCTAATTGTAAAACTTAATGAAGTGTAGACCGTAGTTTGTAGCGTCTGCTGTTCTGTGGGATGCTGTGTTTAATTAATCCTTCGTTCTTTAATCTTTCGTCCTCTCGTTCGTCCATTTAAGTCCTTCAGGAGGGCGTGACCGGCTTCTCCTGTGTGTGCGCCCCCTACAGGCAACAGTCTTTTTTTCTCACGTGTACATTGACCAAAACATCTCTAATCTTCTATCCCATCTGGTCCTGCTTTCTGCCCCCCTCAGGGGTATGAATTTATGACAGGTTCTTGTGGACTGTCCCATTATTCAAAACTCTCCGCTGACCCTGCGACCGGACATTCAGACTCTTTCCCGTGCTCGTCCATCACATAGTCATGTTCTCTGTTCCCCGAACGATTCAGCTCATCATGAGTTTTACTTTGCATCATTACTTTTACTAAATTACTTAAAAGTTCCCGTTTTAAATCTGGGGTGCGGAGTTTTGGTTCTGTATCCCGTTACTCTGTGAACAGCGCTCATCCCATCATTCCTCCTTAAAGAGAGAGAGAGAAAAAAAATAATAAAAGCCCTTCAGTGAAGCCTCCAGAAAAGCTGAGAACCTTTTAAAGTGGGTGTCATCCTTTCATCCATCCATCCATCCAGCGAGCTGTCATGTCTCCTTGATCATCCGCAGCCTCATCCCCTCCTCATTTGATATTCGGCACAGGGACTGGCACTTGTCTCCGTATCTGTTTGTAAGTGATGCATCATCTGTCTTTGTTACCCATCAGCTGCTTGACGGATAATACAGCTATAAATCATGGGGTGTTTTTTTTATTTGAAGATGAGGTCAGCTGCCTCGTGGACGGGTTCCTACCTCATCGTCACCTCGCGCTGAATACAAATACAAAAACGACACACGCTACTGAACCCGAAACCACCGAGAAAACCTCGACTTTAACAAACTTAATCTAACATGTTTAAACCTGCAGAGCGAAAAACACAAGGATCCCGGCATCCCATAATAACATATTCATCATTTGATTTCTTTCATGTTTCCTCATTTTTTTTTTTTATTGTTGTTTAATAAAGCAATGCAGTACGAGAGGGCGTGGCATTACTGTGAATAAATCACGATAAAGAGTTAGTTTAGTTTTCTGTGATTTATTTCCCCGCTGATCGCTGAGTAACAGGATTCGGTTTTCTCTGACGACCAAACACTGCAGTTTATAAAAAACATAGAGAAAATAATGCATTGTATATCTCACATTGATACGAATATGAAGCCCCAAGAGGTGTGTGTTATTGTTAATGATGTCACGCTCAGCCAATCAGATTTAAGGACTGGAAGTACCACTTCAAGTTGAGAGTTAGCAGCATGTGACTTTTTATATATAAACCGGAGATTTCGTTTGTGATCTCGAGCCTCATTCGCCCCCGTGAGGCGATCTGTTACCCTCCTGAACTTCATCGGGGGTCATTTTCTCTTCCCGTCTCCATAATTCTTCTTTTTGTCTCGATGGACAGACGGCCTCATCCCGTCCATCAGTCATCGGCGGGGCGTCCGTCACGTTCAGATTTGGAAATCGCGTCCCACGCCGTCTGTAGCTTAACCCCACCAACAATAAAGGACCCGGTCCATCGCTGGCGGGCTTTAATTGGGTTTTTCTCTCATGTGGCTTTAGTTTACTAAAGCGCTTAATAGAGCTGAACGGCGAGGGCGCCCCCGTTCAGCATAATCGATTGTAAAAGCTCTTTCCTCCTGTGCCTTCTATTAGTCTCACTTCAGCAGAATCAATCTATCAGGACTTAAAATCACAGTTGGGCTGACAAGCGCCATAATAAACTCAACACACACACACACACACACACTTAATGCTATACAAGGTGAACAACAGCGGCACCAAATTTCCCATGATACCGTGCTAAAGAAACCATGTTCACATCCGCTGTTACCGCTCGGAAAATCGATACGCTCTGAGAACGAGGCAGAAATTAATCCGGAGTCCACGGACAGTCCAGCTGAGCGGTCCAGGGGTCCGCCGGTCTGTCCTCCTACTTACAGAACATTATCACATACATGGGTTTGTTTCATTTATATCTATTTGTGGGTGTGTGGGTGGGTGGCACGGTGGTTTGGTGGTTGGCATGTTCTCCACAATTCACCAGATGTGGGACAAAGACTATGTTTGTGTGGGACAATGTGAGACACCAATGCACTGCCATATATATATATATATATACATACAGTATATATACACGTTTTTATTTGGCAGTATACATATACATATATATATATAATCCATGTTTTTGGACTGTGGGAAGAAACCGGAGAACCCTGAGGAAACCCACGTGGTCACGGGGAGAACATGGAAACTCCACCCTCGAACCGGGAATCCCTAGCGCTGAGAGGAGAACATGCCAACCACTAAGCCACCGTGCCGCATATATATATATATATATGACCTAATTTGCATTGTTTGAGTTGGTGGGCGTGCACTTTACATGCGTCCGCGTTCCCGATTGGTTGACATTCAAATAGCCCGCCTCTCCCCCGATAACAGACAACACAGCTGTCCACTGTCGGATTATAAAACACACTTAAAAACTGGAGTCTAACTTTCAACAACAATGCGGGACAACGTCTCAATTTGCGGGACGCGTGAAAAGTAACGAAACTGCATGACTGTCCCGCACAAAGCGGGACATCTGGTCACCCAACCTCCGGGTTCTGCGATTTTCTTACACAGTCCAAAAAACATGGATTCAAGGTGAACTGGATGCTCTAAATTGCCCCATGTAGAGTGTGTGTGATTGAGTGTGGCAAGCAATAGACGAAACGTTCTCCTCTGGATGGGCATGGCGACCCCCCCCCCAACCCAAGTAGAGGATTAAGTGGAAGATAATGAATGAATGAATGAGTGTGTGTGTGTGTATAAGTTAATACATTATTTTCTAAACAAATAAAAAAATTCCAGGCGGCACGGTGGCTTAGTGGTTTAGCATGTTCTCCTCTCAGCGCTAGGGATTACCGGTTCGAATCCCCATCTGGGTGGAGTTTCCATGTTCTCCCCGTGTCTGCGTGGGTTTCCTTCGGGTTCTCCGGTTTCCTCCCACAGTCCAAAAACATGGATCAAGTTAATTGAATTCTCCAAATTGCCCCATATAGAGTGTGTCTGTGTGAGTGAGTGAGTGTGTGCCCAGCGATGGATTGGCGCCCTGTCCTGGGTCTATCTGCCCAGCGCCTGAGACGTTCTCCCCTGGATGGGCATGGGGAACCCCACCGCGACCCTAATAGAGGATAAGCGGGAGATAATGAATGAATGAATAAAAAATTCCCGTTTTTTTGTAAAATAGGGCTGAAACTGGGTGCAATACCGCTAACAGCCGCTAGGAAGCATCTCCGAGTTTTCGCCGTTAGGCTGACATGCAGTTCTTTGTTCATCCGATAGGCGGAGCTAAAACAGCTACCCAGACTTACTTTCCCAGAGTTCCACAGGTTGATTAGCCAATCAGCGTCACCTGTGGACTTCTCCGTCCAGAAGACGAAACTTCAGCGTCGGCTCGGACTCGGTTCGCCGCGCGGCTGGTTGAGTACTGATGTTGGGGTAAGATAAAACGCTGATGGTGAGATGTTGCGCACGCGGTAAATCACTGTGACGTCATCAAACGCTCTGACCAGCGGAGGGTTTCATCGAGGTTAAATATCGCTGGAGTTCAGTGAATCGTTTGGCTCCTGTGTGGATTCGGTTCAGGGAGTCGATGCCGGAGGTAATTACGGCGACCAGTAATTAAATAAAATGATAAATGTTTTAATGTTTTGTTCAATCGATCAGTTTAAACGATCTAACGAACAATTCATTCCCGTAAACACAGTCACGTGTTTAGTGATTGTTTGTTAATTAAAAAAAAAAACCTCTTTTACTGTTTGAGGTTAAGTATAAACTTTATAATCATCAGAAACGTTGTTTCCTGCTGTGGATAATTTTACAGACGTGTTCTTTTGTTTTCATTATTATTTTATTTGCTTATTAATTAGTCAAACTTTGCGAGACTGTAAACTGTAACGCTGGTTTTGTCCACCAGTGGGCGACAGCGCCTGAATTGGTTCATAATTAGTGCACAGACTGAACGAAACACGTGTTTATAAAGGTTCTGGACGTTTTCAGACTCTTGTTTTGTGGATGTACAGACCGACGGACTGACTGACCGACGGACTGACCTAAGGACTGACCCTGGATCAGTTTTTGGACGCTGTGATGTGCTGTTTGATCACATTATGTTTTGTTTGTTGGAAATGTAATTGGTTCGTTTAGCTGAGGCGTTAATGCGAAGCCACTTACAGATATCTCAACTCGTTTGGGGTCAGAACTCAGGGTAGTACAGCGCCCCCTGGGGCAGTAAGGGGGTTAAAGGTTTTGCTCAAGGACCCACACTTTTAACTTCAGTGGACGTGGGATTTGAACCCTTATCCTTCTGATTGACAGCTCAACACCTGAGCGGCCACACCCACTGATTATTTATTTTATTCATTCCATTTAAATCTTTAATATTTGATGAATACTGTTACCCGGTGGATTAGTGGTTTAGCATGTTCTCCTCTCAGCCCTACAGATTCCCGGTTCGAATGCCCATCTGGGTGGAGTTTCCATGTTCTCCCCGTGTCAGCGTGGGTTTCCTCTGGGTTCTTTGGTTTCCTACCACAGTCTAAAAACATGGATCAAGGTCAATTGAGTTCTCCAAATTGCCCCATATAGAGTGTGTCTGTGAGAGTGAGTGTGTCTAGCAATGGATTAGCGCCCTCTCCTGGGTGTATCCGCCCAGCGCCCGAAATGCTCCCCCCCTGTATGAGCATGGGTCTGTGTTTGTGTGTGTGTGTGGGGGGGGAGGGGGGGTTGTAATAAGTATAAGGTTCTACCAGAAAATAAATCTGAACCCAAGTCGTTAATGACGTCTTAACGACGGTTTAAATGAACTCTGTTTCCAAACTAAAGCCGTGGCTCATGTTTTAATTTTACTCTTCGTATATGGACTCTCTCTCTCTCTGTCTCTCTCTCTCTCTCTCTCTCTCTCTCTCT
>JAFMOD010000211.1:140441-175453 GCA_019802435.1 Corydoras maculifer
TCCCCCCCCCCCCGACCACATGAATAAAGAATTAACAGTTTGGGAACAAACTACTGGAGCGGGATGTGTTTAAAAAGTCATTAATTTATTAATTTATCATTTTATTTGCGAACAAAGCGAAGGACTTTAACAACAACAATAATCCTAACGACGAGTCAATGAATCATTTGCACGGAGTCGACCCTTTTCACAGCCAAGCTAAAGGCGGAGTCGACACCAAAAAATCGACTCATATGAATCAAACGTTGGAGGTCTTTTCCCGCTGAGCGCTTTAACTGCACGTCTGTCTGTCTGTCTGATTAAATGTCTTTTTTTTTAACTCCGACCCAAACTAATTAATTAAAATAAATCATCTTAATTAATCCATTTTAAACTCACCTTCATTACAACGCGGGCTCGACGGCAGCCCTCTTCTGAGGCGGAGACAGAGTACGGAAGCCGAATGCGGACACATTTCCTTTTAGCGATTTCCTTTTTTGCCGTTGTGTTTGCATGTTATTAGAAATTAAATTATCGTGTGATGAATTAATTTGTTTTAATATAACCTTAATAAATTCTAACGTATAAAGATACAGTACATGTACATCAATATTATCTACATCAAATTTAAACAGGGAGTTTCCATGTTCTCCCCGTGTCTGCGTGGGTTTCCTCCGGGTTCTCCGGTTTCCTCCCACAGTCCAAAAACATGGATCAAGTTAATTGAATTCTCAAAATTGCCCCATATAGAGTGTGTCTGTGTGAGTGAGTGAGTGTGTGCCCAGCGATGGATTGGCGCCCTGTCCTGGGTCTATCTGCCCAGCGCCCGAGACGTTCTCCCCTGGATGGGCATGGGGAACCCCACTGCGACCCTAATAGAGGATAAGCGGGAGATAATGAATGAATGAAATTTAAACAGGGGGCTTGAATCCCAATAGAGGATTAAGCAGAAGATAATGAATTCATTAAAAAACAATAGGATATTATTACAAAGTTAATCAATCAATATTTTAAATGTAATTCATGGAAGTATTCTCATAAATTTGGTCAAAGTTAATTACACAAGGTTCATTGAGACGAAGGTCCAGGATATTTCTTTTATTTCAGTATTACAATCAATTAAAAACAAAACTATTACAAACCAATAATACAAATAAAAAGCTTTAACACGAAAATATGAGCAAAAGACAAGTGAGGTTTTAAAAAGAGACCTAAACCAGCTGTTTAACAGCCACGTAAACGAAACAGTGTCAGGACTTAGGTTAACAATTTAGAAAATACAAAAATTATTTAAGCACGAACAACAGAATCTGAAAAGCCTTTAAACAGAAACAACTCCTGAGTAAAACGTTAGTGGAACATCACTCTGAATTCATATAGAAACCATGACCCCGATTTTAAAAAAGAAATCAGATCGTTTAAAATAGGTTAAAAGCTTTGGCTATAATTAGTTATAAGGTCAAAATCCAGAAAAACAGACAGCTTATTAATAAAGTTCCAAAAAATATACATAAAAAACTTATTGAAATAAAAATGCTTTATAAAAATAAACTTTAAACGCATAAACACTACAGCAGGACTGACGAAGAGGGTCGTTAAAAACAGTAAAATAGTAATAAATATTTAAAAAAAAAGGATAACGATATGCTGAGAATGAACTTTATGTTAATGTGATTACAGATGGGGGGGTGATGGTCAGTTATATCACCTAATGGACTGATCAGTGGTGTGCAGGGGTTTGAATTTAGGCAGCATTGTGCTCTGAAGATAGGTTCGATTTTTAAGGTTATATGAGTTATATGTTTAATGAGTATATAGTAAAGTATAATAATAAAAGCGTACTCTGGAGGCGCTGTTGTTAAATATCTGCGTTAAATGCGACGTCTTTGTGTTTTTATGACGTATTTACAGAGATATCAAAGATGAGACATTATTAACGATATGCAAATTAATCGAACATTATTTCTCTCGAGCGGCACGGGGGCTTAGCGGTTGGCACGTTCGCCTCTCAGTGCTTGGGAATCAGGTTCGAATCCCGATCTGAGTGGTTTGCATGTTCTCCCCGTGTCCACGTGGGTTTCCTCTGGCTTCTTTGGTTTCCTCCCACAGTCCAAAAACATGGATTTGAAGTAAATTGAATGCTCCAAATTGCCCCATATAGAGTGTGTCTGTCTGAGTGAGTGTGTGTACAGAGATAGATTGGCGTCCTGTCCTGGGTGTATCTGCCCAGCGCCCGAGACGTTCTCCCTTGGATGGGCCTTGGGAACCCCATCCCATCCCTAGTAGGATTAAACGGTTTATTTATTCAATTTATGAATAAATGAATGGATTTTTTCTCTAAATAGTTAATTAAGAAATGTAAATATAACGAGTCACGATGTCATGAAGTCCTGAAATGGACCTGTATGGGCATTCAAAATGGTATTTAATGGTTTTGGAGAGTATTAATGATTCTGGATTGGATGTTAAATAAACAATATTTTCTCTTTATCCTCTATCAGGGTTGCGTGGGGGGGGTTCCCCATGCCCATCCAGGGGAGAACGTTTCGGGCGCTGGGCAGATACACCCAGGACAGGATGCCAATCTAACGCTGGACACACACTCACTCACACAGACACGCACGCATACACACTCTAAATGGGGCAATTTGGAGAACTCAATTGACTTGATCCATGTTTTTTGGACTGTGGGAGGAAACCGGAGAACCCGGAGGAAACCCACGCGTACACGGGGAAAACATGGAAACTTCATGGAATCCCTAGCGCTGAGAGGAGAACATGCCAAACCACTAAAGCCACTGTGCCGCCCGAATATTATCCAATTTTTTAAATTTAATGTGGATTCTGCCAACTTTCCAAATTCCCCACTGAACTTTATAAAAACAGATATAAAATCTACAGGATGTTATGTTTTAAATAACAGCTACCAGTTTATAACACACCCATATTCAGTACCTCATCTTCATCTGAGTGGAGAGCAAACGTAACACACCTCTCAAATAAAGAGATAAATAACGGCTCTGTGTTTCAGCTTCGGTTCGATACGTCCCTGATCTGTGTGTCCAGATATAAACTCTGAATGCCTCTGAGTGATGAGCGGAGGTAGGTGGAGGAAGAAAGCGCCGATTATTAGAGCAGGATACGATGTTTAGGGGCATATTATGAGTGACCATGCCGCCGGACGGTCACATGACCAGCTTCCGTCACTGTTGAAAGTTTCCGTATTGAGCCTGCAGGGAGAACATCACGAATACAAAAGTTCAATAAGCACACACAGGGGGAGGTCACATGGTACATCGTCATGTCCCCGTGGCGTGTTGACGTGTTCGTGAATCAAACCTGGTCGTAAGTGTAGGATCTCTGAGACTGAGCGCCAGGTCCGGACTGTGCGGGTCGGTATGAGGGATACTGCTGACCCTGACCCTGCTGGTACTGAGAGTACTGCGCTGGATTACCCTGTCCTGCAGCTGGACAAACAAATAAACCAATAAAAACAGTAATACATTAGTATTTTGGGAGGCTTAGTGGTTTAGCATGTTCTTCTCTCAGCTCTAGGGGTTCCCGGTTCGAATCCCCATCTGGGTGGAGTTTCCATGTTCTCCCCGTGTCCGCGTGGGTTCCTCTGGGTTCTCCGGTTTCCTCCCACAGTCCAAAAAACATGGATCAAAGTCTATTGAGTTGTGAAATTGCCCCATATATAGTGTGTCTGTGTGAGTGTGTGTCCAGTGATAGATTGGTGTCCTGTCCTGGGTGTATCTGCCCAGCGCTCGAAACGTCCCCCCCCCCCCCCGCGCGTGACCCTAGTAGAGGATAAAGCGGGAGATAATGGATGGATGGAAACTCTAACATCCCAATATCTGCATTTGAATTTGGAGACCCTCTATCCATCCATTATCTTCTGCTTTATCCTCTATTAGGGTCACGGGGGGGAGGGGGTTCCCCATGTCCATCCAGGGGAGAACATTTCAGGCGCTGGGCAGATACACCCAGGACAGGACGCCAATCTATCGCTGGACACACACTCACTCACACACACTCTATATGGGGCAATTTGGAGAACTCAACTGACCTTGATCCATGTTTTTGGACTGTGGGAGGAAACCGGAGAACCCGGAGGAAACCCACGCGGACACGGGGAGGACATGGAAACTCCACCCAGATAGGAATTCGAACCGGGAATCCCTAGTGCTAAGAGGAGAACATGCCAAACCACTAAGCCACCGTGCCGCCTAATTTGGAGACCCTCATGAACTTAATAATTAATTAATGCTCAGTAATCCAAATACGCGACGTGATAACCTTCTTACTTATATCTTATTTTTTAGTGTATGTCCTGCGGTGCCCGTACCGTACCATAACTTTGTGATGGGTACTGCTGCTGGCTGAACGCTGGCGGCTGAGCGGAGCCCTGCTGGAACTGCGACGGCGGCTGACTGAACTGCGGGTTCCCTACAACACCAACACAAAGCATGGACGTTCCTCTCAGCTACAGAACCGACGGAGGCTTTTACAGCAGGGGGGGGGGGGGGTCTAGGGCACTTAGTCAATGGGTAGAAGACCTTGAGTGATGACATCGGCGCAGAACGCCAGAAAGCATCGCATTGGCGACAATGCTTTAATCGATTATCTTTAATTATTTTATTAAGTTGCTCACCTCCTTCGTAATAATGTTGCGACGAGTCCTCGAACGGTCTGTCGTAGCTCTGCTCGCCGTACGAGGGCTGCTGGAACGAGTACTCGCCGTGACCTACGCCGGCATCGGGAACACAACGGGGAGCCGGGGTTTAGTCACTTTGAGATTCTCAGACTCGCTGTCACATAGACGAGGCTATCCCCAATCTGGGTGGAGTTTCCATATCCTCCCCGTGTCCGCGTGGGTTTCCTCCGGGTTCTCCGGTTTCCGCCCACAGTACAAAACATGGATCAAGTCAATTGAATTCTCCAAAATTTCCCCATATAGAGCGTGTGTGTTCAGGGATAGATTGGCGTCCTGTCCTGGGTCTATCTGCCCAGCGCCCCAAACGTTCTCCCCTGGATGGGCATGGGGAACCCCCCCGGTGACCCTAATGTAGGATAAAGCGGAGGATAATGGATGGATGGACTTACTAATTTTATATCTATGATGCGCTATGGTGGCTTAGTGGTTGGCATGTTCTCCTCTCAGCACTAGGGATTCCCGGTTCGAATCCCAATCTGGGTGGAGTTTCCATGTTCTCCCCGTGTCCACGTGGGTTTCTTCCGGGTTCTCCGGTTTCCTCCCACAGTCCAAAAGCATGGATCAAGGTCAGTTGAGTTCTCCAAATTGCTCCATATAGAGTGTGTGTTCATAAGTGAGTGTGTGTTCAGCGATAGATTGGCGTCCTGTCCTGGGTGTATCAGCCCAGCACCCGAAACGTTTTCCCCTGGATGGGCATGGGGAACCTCCCCGCAACCCTAATAGAGGATGAAGTGGAAAATAATGGATGGATATCTATTATACCTAAAGAGCGCCAATCTATGTCTGGGCACCCACTCACTAACACAGACACACTTTATATGGGGCAATTTCGAGCATTCATGATGTTTTTGGGATGTGAGAGGAAACCCATGGGGAGAACATGCAAACTCCACCCGGATTGGTGCTCAAGAGCTGAGAGGAGGACATGCAAACCGCTAAGCCATCATGCCACCCAGAGTAATGAATCAATGTCCATCCATTCATTATGTTCTGCTTTAACCTCTATTAGGGTCGCGGGGGGGGTTCCCCATGCCCATCCAGGGGAGAACGTTTCGGGCACCCAGGACAGGGGGGCAATCTATCGCTGGACACACACTCACCCACAAAGACACACTCTATATGGGGCAATTTGGAGAACTCAATTGACTTGATCCATGTGTTTGGACTGTGGGAGGAAACCGGAGAACCCGGAGGAAACCCACGCAGACACGGGGAGAACATGGAAACTCCACCCAGATTGGGATTCGAACCGGGAATCCCCAGTGCTGAGAGGAGAACATGCTAAACCACTAAGCAACCGTGCCGCCCTGAATCAATGTCGTTAATGTTAGTTAAGCATGAAGGTTAAGCAGAGGTGGACGCGGGTCATGTGACTACCTTCGGAGTAATACTGTTGGTTTACAGACTCGCCGGAGCTCGGGTTCAGTGCGTACTGTTCTCCGTAGAACTCCTCCTGACCCACGTACTGCGACCCTGAAACACAGCAGCAACACCCCGGGTCAATCCGATCCGATCTGACCTCAACGAATCCGATTGAGAGAGAGAGGTCACATGGTCTCGCCGCGGTTGGTCTGGCCGGTTCGTCAAACCCGGGTCGTACCTTGCTGAGTCGGTCGATAGCTTCCCATAGACCTCTGGGGTATCATGCTGTTGCTCTGGTTACCGAGTCCCATCATGCCCATTGGCTGCTGCCCCTGGTAGTGCTGACCCCCAGTGGAGTACTGAGGTCCTGCACCTTGCTGATGCATCATGGCGACTGAGGAGAACCAGGGATGTTATCACACGGCTGGAGAACCGACACACCGATTATTATTAGTTTAAAGAGCAGAAGCAAGCACGGAAGTTTGGGGGGGGCGGGGAGCAGGGGGGGGCGGGGAGCAGGGGGGGGGCGGGGTCAGGTCAGGTCAGGTGACAAAGGAAGGTAAAGAAAACAGGCTTTTTTTTTTAGAAGCGTGATGAACTGAATGTGTTTCTTTGATCAGACGAATACGCAGAGTATTAGGACACACCTCTAAATCGACCAATCAGGTGCGACTCCCATGAGGGAGCAGTTTGGGGAAGGCCCTATTCTGTTTGGGACTGACCCACACACAAATTAGGTTCCCCATTTGTTCACATGATCACCACACAATCTGTACACGGCTGTCCTACACTGTGGATGCTGAAGGAGGATGAGCCCGCCCACCGAGCCTCGGTCCTCACAAGGTTTCTTTCTTAAAATAACAACATAACAGGGAGTTTTGTCTCGCCGCTGTCGCCTCGGCTCGCTCTTTGGTGGTTTAAAGGCCGTACAGCCGCATTGCGTCGATGTAATGTTGTAAAAAAAGCGCTAGATAAATAAATTACCTGAACGTTTTTTTTTTTAGAAACGTGGAACACACAGATAAAAGGTGGCGCTCCTCTGGTGCTAAGGTTCTCCCGTCGTTTTCAAAGTCCAAAACACACCGCTGTCCATAACCGATTCCGTCCAAAGTTATGTTCACTGTGTGTTAACTGTGCGGCGGTCGATGGGGCCGAGCGCGCTCCCAGCTCACCTTGGTTGGCCTGTGCGTTGAGGTTGGTGCGGGGGGGCAGGTAAAGCGCCGAGGACAGGGACGAGGGCCCCGAGTGACCGAAGCCGGACGCCGAGCCGATGGACGAGACGGAGGAACCCGACTGCTGATGCTGCTGCTGCTGCTGCGTGGGGGCGTGGCTCGGGCCTGACAACACACTCACAGTCAGTCGGCCAATCGCGGCCCTTCATGGCACGCCGGACGCACACGCCTTCAGTTCATCGTGAGAGTTTTGGCATCGACGGAACGAAAAAAGAGGGGGGTGGGGGGACAGATGGAGGAGCACGCGTTCCCCGCCGAACCTTTACACAACGTTAAATAAATCGCTCGAGCGCAAAAGAACCATGGACTTTCCATGTTCTCCCCCGTGTCCGTGTGGGTTTCCTCCGGGATCTCCGGTGTCCTCCCGCAGTCCAAAAACATGGATTCAAGGTCAACTGAATGCTTTAAATTGCCCCATATAGAGTGTGTTGGTGCCTAGCGATAGATTGGCGCCTTGTCCTGGGTGTATCTGCCCAGCGCCCAAAATGTTCTCCCCTGGATGGGTATGGGGAACCCCCCCCCCACCACCACCACCCTACTAGAGGATTAAACGGAAGGATATCCCACAGAAGCTCCTCCCACTCAGAAAGCAGTGTGTATATTTCACTTTCTCACTGATTCACGGAGCTTCTGTCCCCCACTTAACTTCATAGTAGCATTAGATCATTAATAGTTTATAAGATTATAATAATGATCATCATTAAATATATATATATATATATATATATATATATATATATATATATATATATATATATATATAATATTATCATGTTGGGCGGCTTAGTGGTTGGCATGTTCTCCTCTCAACACTACGGATTCCCGGTTCGAATCCCCATCTGGGTGGAGTTTCCATGCTCTCCCCGTGTCCGTGTGGGTTTCCTCCGGGTTCTCCGGTTTCCTCCTCGCACAGTCCAAAAACATGGAACAAGTCAATTGTCAAATCTGTGTGAGTGAGTGAGTGTGTGCCTAGCGATAGATTGCCCCCCTGTCCTGGGTGTATCTGCCCCAGTGCCCGAAACATTCTCCCCTGGATGGGCATGGACCCCCCCCCCTCCCCGCCACCCTAATAGAGGATAAAGCGGAAGATAATGGATGAATGAATGAATGTCCTGGATTAAATTGTCCTGATGTTTCGATCCTGTCTTATTTTAACAAGTTTAAGCTTCTGCTTTCGATACTTAAAATAAATGAAAGTGATCCTCGAGGTGTGGGGCAGCAGGGCAAAGATCAGATTAAAGAGGGAGGCGGCATGCAGTGCCACGAGGCGGCAGGGCAACGGGGCTCGGCGTTTCAGACCAATCTCACCATTACTCATTTGCGACGGCATCAGTGAGGAGGGCGCCATGGAGTCGTTCAGGTTAGTCTGAGGGTGGAGCGACCCTCCTGCGCTGCTCACCCCCATCCCACCTCCACCCATACCCATACCGGGATTCGGGGGCTGGGGGAGATAGAGAGATAGATGAGGGGTGGGAGGTTAAATTTCCTGATCAATATTGTATACTGTATTTAAAACAGGAATGAAGAAGGACTGAGGGATGGGATGGAGGGTTAGATAAGAGAATAAAATATATATATAGGAAACGAAACAGAGGGGCGAAAGAAAGGAAAGAAATTCTGTAGAAAGGAATCAATCCTGTGATGAAGTTTGATCAGTGAATAAGTGACGAACAGAGAAATAAATACATGAATTTTTTTATTTATTTATTTTTTTATTTAAATTTGGAAGAGGGCGGCACGGTGGCTTAGTGGTTTAGCATGTTCGCCTCTCAGCACTAGGGATTCCCGGTTCGAATCCCCGTCTGTGTGAGTGAGTGTGTGCCCAGCGATGGATTGGCGCCCTGTCCTGGGTCTATCTGCCCAGCGCCCGAGACGTTCTCCCTTGGATGGGCATGGGGAACCCCACCGCAACCCTAATAGAGGATAAGCGGGAGATAATGAATGAATGAATGAATTTGGAAGAAGAAATGAGAATTACAAATATCACTATATTTAACATTTCACATAGCGATATGTGTAATTCTCATTTGTTCTTCCAAATTTAAATTTAAATAAAAAAATAATAAATAATAATAATTTAAATAACAGGGTAATCGGGGTCCGTGACCCATAATTTCGTTCCTATCTCATGTAACACATGTGGTATTAATGAGGGTGGACGAACATACAAGATCGATACGCATCAAACAGGAAGGATGAATGAGTGAATAACGGGATGTAAAGGTTACCGCGGGTAACAGGGACTGCATGTTCTGGTTGGAGTCTGCGATGGTTGCCAGATAAACCAGGTTCCTGTGTAGAATCTGCTGATACCTAAAAAAAAATAATAAAGCATTTACACATCCATCATCCATCCATCATCTTCTGCTTTATCCTCTATTAGGTTCGCGCGGGGGGCCCATGCCCATCCAGGGCGCTGGGCAGATACACCCAATACGCCAATCTATCGCTGGGCACACACTCGCTCACACAAACACACTCTATATGGGGCAATTTGGAGAATTCAATTGACCTTGAGCCATGTTTTTTGGACTGTGGGAGGAAACCGGAGAACCCGGAGCAAACCCACATGGACACGGGGAGGACATGGAACCTCCACCCAGATTGGGATTCGAACCGGGAATCCCTAGTGCTGAGAGGAGAACATGCTAAACCACTAAGCCACCGTGGCGCCCCGCATTTACACAGTGCTCATATTATTTGGGATTAGCTTTGTTATGCAGCAGGGGCGTCAGGTTCGAATCCCGATCTGGGTGGAGTGCTCCCCGTGTCCGTGTGGGGTTCCTCCCACAGTCCGAAAAACATGGATATTAATTTTAAGGTTAATTGAAAGCTCTAAATTTCCAGATAGAGAGTGTGTTTGTGTGAGTGAGTGTGTGTCCAGTGATAGATTGGCGTCCTGTCCTGGGTGTATCTTCCCAGCACCCAAAACGTTCTCTCCTGGATGGGCATGGGGAACCCCCCCCCACTCCCCGCCACCCAAGAATGAATGAATGGTTTATGCAGCATCAGCTCAGTGACCGAAGTTGCCATGTGTGCCACTAACCCTCCCTGGCTTTAATACCTAACAGGTACAGACAAAGAACATGACCGTTATAGTTTCAGGAAGGCCTTCGCCTGTTGGCTGTCCCGCCGTTGGAAAAGTGGAGTACCGATCGAACCCTAAAAATCTAAAAATAACGACTTACTGAGTGCATTCTGCACTTTTCCCTTTGCTCTGATAATCCATGATGCACTGAATCAAATGATGGTTCTCATCCAGCATCTGTAAAAAAAAAAATATATATATATATATATATATATATATATATATATATAAATAAATATAATCCTTAATAAACATCATAATCACTAAACTCGTTAACTCCTTGGATGATTGTTGCTTTAAAAGACTGCAATAAAAATGCAATGCACATTAAATATGATGTTGTTTTTAGAATCAGCTTTATAAAGTCCGACTATATTTATTATAAATATAAAGCCTTAAAGATGATCTAAAACTTAAGCCATAACATTACACAGATTAAGAATTTTACTTCATTATTTGTTTAGATGAAATCTAAAATGTATAAATTATATAATAATGATATTGATTTGGTAAGCAATGAATCAGTTTAAACAAACCAAACAAACGCAACAGTCTTCAGGATTGATTTATGAAACGATGGGAATGACGGTTCAGAAAACACAACCTGTGATGGATGAGTTCCAATTCATGCCACTTTCACTCCTATAAACATCAATAAATACAAAGCAGCTCTCCCTCGCTCCTGCCTCCATGTCAGATGTTTACCTTCTGGATGCTCTGCTGGGTCACCTCCGCCTTCCCTCTCGGCCGTGTGGATGAAAAGGCGACTGACATGGTGTTTAATGGAGTGAAATGTCTTTATAATGATTTTATTCCAGCATTTATTCTCTCCCTGCTCGGCGTCTGTCACGTAGTCCACTCGGGTTTGTTGTTCTTGGGAAAATAGGGTCGGCGCTCACCCGGCGTTCGATTATTTTAAACCACAGCGAACTTTAATAACAATGTGAAGACGGTTATCAGCTCCGAGCTTTGTCATAACAACACTAATAATATATTTGCTGAATGGTGAGAGCCGAACACGCCGACAGAAGCGTGATGTAACAGATGAGCCCCCCTCTCTCAGGTTCAGGTGGTACGGTCCGCTCGGATCTGGCGGAGCGCTCCTGGAGACGCGCTCTCAGTTTATTCACCAACACTGCGCGCGCACTGTTCCTGCGCAAATCCGAGCCGCTCGAGCTGCTGCGCGTTAAGATGCAAACCAACAGGTGTTTTAATTAACAACAATAAAAAAAATTACCTGCAGATTCTGTACCTTTGATCTTATGAACATTAACAAAAAAAAAACATTATTTACGCTTTAAAACCAAGAATAAGGCTAGTGAAAAGGTTTTATATACATTTATTGTTTATTTATTATTATTACAGTTTATTTAAAATTACTGGCTTGTGACGTTCTCATTTGTAATTATATTGTAATTATAAAATTGTAATTGTTCATTTTATTGGCACTATTATGTGAAATCAGAATACTATAATAATGCCCCCCCCCCCCCCGGGCTCCAATAGTCGTGTTTATATATACAAAGGGGGGAGGGGGTTAAAAAAATTAAAGTGGCATAGTAAAAGTAAGTGGAAGTAAAGTGACAGGTGTACAGTATGTAATATCTGTTCATATATTAAAAAAATTTAAATTTAAATTATAGTGCACTATGTGGCGAATGGTAGAATGATATAATATTGCACGTTTGAATAATTATCGTGATTGCTTATTTCACATTAGAGTTGTCTTACTGAGTGAGGAGTTGAAAAGAGTGATTATATCGTTTATATAAATAGAAAGCTATCGTGTGATTATTATAATTATTATTATAGTGTCTCAGTCGCCATCATAATGCTGCACCGTGAATGATAAACTTTTTAACAATTAAATTTAAGTACTTTTAACAGTTCAATTAACACCAAGCGTATAAAATGTGTTTTGGACACCTGTGTGCCTCCCGCCGAGCTCAACCCCAACATGAACACTTCGGGATGAATTGGAACTGAGATTGTGAGCCAGCTCCGGTGTCTGATATCACAAAGGCACAAACTTGTTGCAAACACAAGAGTAAAACAGAAACATATACACAGATAATGCCGAGTTCCATAATGCGTTTTCACGGTCTCCATGACGACCACTAACCAATCAGAGCAGAGTACACCAGTCAGGCTGCACAGCACTTACACGGATTGCTCTAAAGAGGGCGCAGTCCAGACTTTTTTCAGGTTAGTTTCACTTTTACTTCTTTTTTGTTCCCGAGGACATTGTGTTAAGAGTTTAGGAGGTGAATCCGATTTTAAACATCGGATAAAGCTTCAGGATGAGCTACGACCGAGCGATCACCGTCTTCTCCCCGGATGGACACCTGTTTCAGGTGGAGTACGCTCAGGAAGCAGTGAAGAAGGGATCCACTGCAGTAAGTATCCGCCACAATGGAACACAGCCATGAGGCTCGAACCTAAAAAACCCAGCCGAGAGCCATCAGCACCCGCCTTCTTCTCCTCAAACGATCCAGAACATCTTCATATGAGAGCTGGGGCTTAATTAAAAAAAAAGCTTTAACATGTATTTAAGTATTCCCGAAATATTTTGTCAAGTCATTCATGATCCGCTTCACTGACACTAAGAAATAAACATAAAATAAAATGGCTTTTAAAGTGAAAATTAGCGGGATTTTCGATTTTAGGACAAATAAAAGCATCCGTATTGTGTTGTGATGAAGGTGGGGGTGAGGGGCAGGAACCTGCTGGTGCTCGGGGTGGAAAAGAAGTCCGCAGCGATGCTTCAGGACGACAGGACAGTGAGGAAGATCTGCGCCCTGGACGAGAACGTCTTCATTGCATTCGCCGGTAAGAGTCTTTGTCACAAGGATAATGAGGATGGTGCCACCAGGGAGGAGGAAGAGGAGGATTGTGGATGACCCATGATGAGAATCATCAGAAATGAACCCTGTTGATAACTGGACCCTCCATTGGACCTTTTAAAAGTCTTCATGGATCCTCACATTTCTGAACTGGTTCCTTTGTTTGATTTTTTTTTTTCGGGTGCAGGCCTAACGGCGGACGCCAGGATCGTGATCAATCGAGCCAGGGTGGAGTGTCAGAGTCACAGACTGACGGTGGAGGACCCGGTCACTGTGGAGTACATCACACGCTTCATCTCCAACATGAAACAAGTAGGGCCCAAAGCACTGGGACGTCGATGAGGGCTTTTTGACTTTAAATTTTGACGTTGGTCCCAAACGTCGCAGCTTTACCTGCCTCCTCCTGAGAAGGCTTTCTACAAGATTTTGGACCGTGAATGCCAGTGTGTGGATTAGCAATTCAGAAGAGCATCGGAGATCAGACACCAATATTGAGAAAAAGCATTGTAGGTCACATGATTTTTTTTTTTTCCCCCAGCGCTACACCCAGAGTAACGGAAGGCGGCCTTTTGGAATTTCCTCCCTGATCATGGGTTTTGATATGGATGGTACACCCCAGCTCTACCAGACAGACCCATCTGGAACATACCACGCCTGGAAGGTAAGGACTTGCACTTGATTTAAACCCCTGTTGGGCTCGTCTGTAAATGCCTTTAATAAATTACACAACTAGAGACCAGTTCTCCATCAGGCTGATACCCAGACATTCCAATTCATCCCAAGGGTGGTTAATAGCACCATGTAATTCACTTCTATTGGCAAAAAGTTGTACCCGTTACTATAAGCTGGGTTTATTTAATTTGGGTTCAAAGCTGCAGCTTGCAGGTATTGATTCGGTGCTTACAGGCGAACGTTATCGGGAGATCGGCGAAAACCGTGCGCGAGTTTCTGGAGAAGAACTACAAAGAGGAGGACATGGAGTCAGACCAGCAGGTTCTGAAGCTGACCCTCCGTGCGCTACTCGAGGTAAATCCATCATCATACAGCTTTCCAATTGGTCAACAGTGAACACTTACATAGAGGAACAAGTGATAGTCACATGTTATATTGCACTTCTTAATCTTGAACTTAAGAAATATCAAAGCCACAGTTCAGAAGGTTCTGCTGCATCATCTGATTACAGGTGGTGCAGTCTGGAAGCAAAAACATAGAACTGGCAACCATGAAGTTCGGTGAAAACATGAAGGTCTGATTTTAACCCAATTTTTATTTAATTTTATAGATTACAAAAAAAATATATAAAAAAAAAAAAAAACTCTCCAACTACTTTAAACTTGTTATTTACACACTGCAGATTTTGGAGCCTGAGGAGGTGGAGAGCATTGTGCGAGAACTTGAGAAGGAAAAAGAGGAGGCCGAGAAACGGAAGAAAACGGCCGCGACGTCATGAAGCAGGACAAAGAAGGAACACTTGCAGCTTCAGCCATTTCCTAGTTTATTAGCAATGGTCCAGTTTTGTACAAAGTCCCCAGTGTGATTACAAAGCAACCAAAAAAGAAAAAAAGTTAAATAAAGATTATGGGGCGCACATACCAAAGGCTGAACCAGAAACCTCTCAAAAGTACAATATCCAATCTTATTTACATCATAAAGCATAAATAAAAGTGCTTCTTCTCCTGAATTTAGGTTTCTGTTGGAATTAAAGTGCATCTTCACATCACTGTGCAAATAAATCACATCCTTATGAATCCGTTCCATTCTGCAGAATTACAAACTCAAGAAAAGAAAAAACCCAAAAACATTAAATATTTAGCACTGCTTTTAAAGAAAACCCTTAAATAAGAGTTACAGCTGTAGTGCAGGACATCAACCACATGAGGAGCTGGAGGGGGGGGGGTATTTACAAAATTACATAGAGTCTTCGGAATCAGAACCTAAAGACAGAAAAATAAAAATTTGCACCAATACAGGTTTAGTGTCTGAAGTTTATGTAGATGCAAATGGTGCATGCATGTCTTTGGCCATACTTCATATGGCGCCACTATATGGCAGAGGTCATTATTTCTTAGAAAGTTGCTGTTTGGTCAAATTAACCCCAAAAATTTAAAATGGTTCAATGTGAGGATCCAAAAAAAAAAAAAAAAAAAAAACTTCTGATTTTACCAGTTATATGGCATAAATGTGTGACATCACTACATATGCCCCACCCCCTGTGCAACACTCACCTGGTTTAAATAAAGATTATGGGGAGAACATACCAAAGGCTGAACCAGAAACCTCTCAAAAGTACAATTTCGAATCTTTTTAATTATAAAGCATAAATAAAACCATATGGCAGGTCATTATTTCTTAGAAAGTTGCTGTTTGGTCGAATTAACCGCAAAAAGTTGACCTAGTTCAATGTGAGGACCATCAAAAATCATAAGGCTTCTGAATTTACCAGTCACATGATGTAAATAAGTGTGAAATCACTGCATAAGCCCCACCCCCTGTGCAACACTCACCTGGTTTCACACCCTTCCACTTCCTACAGCCTGCGGAGCTCCAAGACGTGGATTCACACCTCTTCCGCGCCTCCCTCTGAAACCACCACGGAACCCACGGCCTCTGAGAAAGCGACCGGGGACGCCGAACGTCTCCACATTCAGCTTCCGCTCCTCCGCCCACGTGGTGCGCCTGAAAGGACGTACACTGATGAGGCACTTTTGAACTCTGGTTGATGTTCTCTAAAGCTCTATCTCTTTATGGAGAACTTTCTTTGCATCAAAATTTAAATAAAAATATATAAGTTCTATACCTCGATTTGAGTTCAGAGGAGATGTTATCGAAGAAGCTTTTGGCTTTGTTATAAAAGCATTTGGGTCCAAAGGGAACCTCGTCCGTCACGCTCTCGCTGTTCTGCGTCTCCACACCAGAATCAACTTTCTCCTTCGACTCCTGCTCCTCTTTATCTAATCAACATAAAATTAATTGTTTTAACACAACTAAACAGTTAGGAGTGTAGACTGGCGCAAATCACCTGACGGACCTTTAAGGGTCAGATTGTCCTCCAGCTCCTTGACGAGCTCGTCCTTGTTGAACTGTGCGTTTGCACTTTCGAAGTCAAAGTCAGACTCAAACTGAAGGGTCGTGGACTTCGTGTTCCCCACCATGATCTGGCCGCGGCTACGGTTCCTGGCTCGGCGACTGCCTGTGCCAACGAGAACGCCAGAAAGAGGTTTAGGAACCAAGTCACCAAGCAGGACGCCTGAACAAAAACAAAACAAATGAAGACCTAAAACCTTGTCTCCTCCTTTGAGGAGGTCTGTTCTCGTCATTTGCTTGTCCACTAGCTTGCTGACCAGTCGGAACATCTGGAACACCAATAAGCACAAACTGTAATCAATAATTTTGAGGTTTGACCTCAGGATCAGCAAGTACCTTTTACCATGAAAAGTTGGAGACCATTAAGGGGGAGGTGGGCCAATTAAGCTCCAATTTTAAAATAATTTGGGAGGCCAAAGTCCACCAGTAAGAGGCGGCCTGGTTCTTACGGAGATCATCTGTAATTTATACATTTAAATATTCATAATGACAGAATCACTGATTGCTGCTTCATTAACAACTTCAAAGGATTTCCACTTGACGAGGGCGCAGTGTATTAGATGTTCATTTCAAATCGTTTGACACGGAGCACCAAACTGCCCAAGACGCCCCTCACACCGGAAGTTTTACTTCATCACATTTTAAAAGAACTAAAGTGGAACATACTTGCTGGTGTGTTGCGACTCTGCGTTTGAGGACTGCCCCGCCCCTGCGGCACCCTGCCTCCATCACGGCCCTGCTGCGGCTGCTGCGATGTAGAAGAGCCCTTCTTCTGGGCTTGTTTCTCAGCTGGAACGGTCTGCACTGCCTGTTCCACCATGGGGCCTCTTCTCAGAGGGCCATGGAGAGCACCTGCCCAAAAAAAAAAAATGAAACACCACACATTTACCCAGCGTTTTATTTATTAGTTTTATTATTAGTGCCAATTAACACATCTGCAGCTCTCAGTTCGACCTCATGATGTAGGTGGAGTTGCTCCAGGTGAACGTTTGCCTAAATAGGAATTAATTAGAGCGATGGTGACATTTTCTTTCTTACCCAGACCGAGGGCAGCGGCATACTGCTGATTCAGCAGCGAACTGGCAGCCAGGGGGTTGTATGTGGGCATCATGCTTCTGTAGGGGCTGTACCCTCCCTGAGGGGCATAGGGTAACGACGAGCTCCCCACAGATGACTGCATGAAGAAAAACACGAGAAGTTCAAACTACGCTTCCATTATTAATATTCATTAACGAGACGAGCGCTACCTGAACGATGGCGGGATCCTGGGGCAGGCCGTGGTGCAGCTTCGGAGGCTCACTCACGGTGATGTCCTTGATGTCACTTCCTCTGAAGATGATGTAGTCAAAAACCTCGTCCCGTGGCGGGACAGGCCGGTCTGTGGGGCGACCCTCAGTGCCAAAGGACCTCACTAATGAGAGAGCGGCAGAATTAAGGCTCTGTGAGGGTCTGGGCTCTATGATTCCAATTCACTCCACCTTAATTTAAATATACAATAATTAAGTGTGATTTTAAAGCAGGCCTTCCATCAACTCTTCTGTGGTTTATTAATACACCTTTTCATTTTGAACATGCTTAAACTGCTAATTAGACTGACATCATTAAGAGTTTTTTTTTATTATTTCCCTCAATTAAAGCTTTTAACACAAACAGATTTTTTTTAGCGAACTCAGTGTAACCCCTGGCGGTGTGAAGGCCCCCGTGTGGCCGGGCGGGGAGCGTGTCTGAGGGGGTACCTTTAGCCAGAGCCACGGTGGAGTTGTCGGTGTCGATGGTGTACAAAATGCCCTCATAACGAATCTGCGCTTTGGAGATCAAACTGATTTTGCTGCCGATGTACGGCGTCCCGGAGCTCATGGTGACCGCCAGCCGCCGCCGCCGCCAACGTCTGAGCTGAGAGAACGAGAACCAAAACCAGGAGAACCCGCGGTGAAGACGCCTCAATCACGGACAACGTGCGAGCCACGCGCCGCCGTATATATAAGGACAGGGCCGGCCGCAGAGGCCACGCCCCCTCGTTTACACCTGCACACCTGCACCGCATTCTCTCACCGAAACCTGCAACGTCACGTAAACCGCTCGTGACGTCATGAACGGACGCGTCGAAGGTTCAAATAACAAATAAAAACGGAAAAGGGTTCGGTTCCGTTCCGTCGGTTTATCACCGTCAGTCTACATGTAAATGACTTTAACATTTATAAACCTTGTCTTGTCTTTGTCGGTGGAAAAATCACCCACCACTGTATTTAACATTTCAAAAATAATAATTAAAATTAACATTTAAATTTAATTATTTTAGATTTTTTAGTTTTAGACAGTTTTCGGGTTGCTTTGCGGGTTCTTATGAGACCTGTTTTCTTCAACGTGAACAGGTCACTCACTTTTATTATAAACTAAAAAATAAAGGTTTAAATCACATCACAGTTGATTTAAATACAATCACCATGTTTATTATTTCAGCAGCGAAGATCATAAATTATTATATTTTTCAGTAAATCAGAAACGAAAGCTGTAAAATCCTTCAAACCAACCATTAAATTTGAATTGCACAAAAACGTTTATAAAAAAGTTTATAGCAAACAATTCAAGTAAATTCAATGTGACACAGACGGTCTGAAAGAACCGCGTCATGTTACAATAAGATAAAAAAAAACAACACAATAAAACAATAAATAAATGAAATTGACAATCGTTATTGTGGCGGCACGGTGGCTTAGTGGTTAGCACGTTCGCCTCTCAGCGCCAGGGATTCCCAGTTCGAATCCCCATCTGGGTGGAGTTTCCATGTTCTCCCCGTGTCTGCGTGGGTTTCCTCCGGGTTCTCCGGTTTCCTCCCACAGTCCAAAAACATGGATCAAGTTAATTGAATTCTCAAAATTGCCCCGTTTAGAGTGTGTCTGTCTGAGTGAGTGTGTGCCCAGCGATGGATTGGCGCCCTGTCCTGGGTCTAACTAACCAGCGCCCGAGACGCTCTCCAGTGGATGGGCATGGGGAACCCCACCGCGACCCTAATAGAGGATAAGCGGGAGATAATGAATGAATCGTTATTGTTTTGTACATGTGCCTTTACAGTGTGTCCTCTTGTACAATGTACTGCTGTACACTAAATGAACAAAACTATCAGGACAGACCTTAGTAACCTTTGTATTCAGGTGGTGGATTCAGTCTTATATGTAACGTAGACAATAGTATTCGTCCATATTTGTGGAAACGGTTTGGGGAAGGCCTTTTTCTGTTCCATCTGAAGTGTTGCATGAAGACAAATTTGGGTAAGTCTGTTGAGAACCTCACTAAAACTTCACTTCAGTGGTGGACCTCAGAAGAGTACAAAAAGGGAGGAACTCATGTAAATTTAGATGTTATTAAAACTCCTGTAGATGTAAAGTTCTGGTGTCCCAATACTTTGCCAAAAAAATAGAACCAAAGTGATACAATGTTTTAAAATGTTTCAGAGGTGACAGAAAAATGGTTGTATGAATTTATCTAATTAAATATAAACTTTCTTTCATAATTAAAATGAATTATATTCCATTATTTGATACTTTTTATAACTTTGTAACTGTTTCATGGCTTTTATTCTCAATTATATAAAAATATATTTGGCCAAAATATTACCTATTGGCTCTAAAACCTTTTAATTGCCTCAACAACATGAATAAGAAGATTTCTGCATCTTCTATTTCAGCTGTTTCCATTAGGGGGCGTCACAACAAGAAGATCAGCGTATTCAATCTGGCATGGGTTTACTTCCTCCTAGTTCATATGTATGGGCATGAGGACCCTCCCTGAAGGGTCTTCTGCTCGATGTTCTGTGTTGCCATTTAGCAGGACTTGTTTCGAATAAGGGTCAAATTAAAACACAGACTTTGACACCACAAATGTCATCAGTGCAGCACCTGGAAAATAAATATATATAAATTATTCTGCTGACGTTTATCAACATTTAAATTTCTGACATGATGGAGGATAAAAGGATGAAGAAGACAAATTGTGCAGCATGATGACCCACTGGCGGCACGGTGGCTTAGTGGTTTAGCATGTTCTCCTCTCAGCGCTGGGGATTCCCGGTTCGAATCCCCATCCCCGTGTCTGCGTGGGTTTCCTCCGGGTTCTCCGGTTTCCTCCCACAGTCCAAAAACATGGATCAAGTTAATTGAGTTCTCCAAATTGCCCCATATAGAGTGTGTTTAAGTGAGTGAGTGTGTGTCCAGCGATGGATTGGTGCCCTGTCCTGGGTGTATCTGCCCAGCGCCTGAGACGTTCTCCCCTGGATGGCATGGGGAACCAGCGACCCTTATAGAGGATAAAGCGGGAGATAATTAATGAATAATAGAGGATGACCCACTGTCTCTGATTCTACATCCACAAGGGGGAGCAGTAAGGTGAAGTGGCTTAAAACACACTGCCATTTCAAATCCAAAACATGATGGGTAGGTGTTCCCATACTTTTACCGAATTTAGTGCTAATATCTGACATCAGGACCAATAATAAATCAGAACTTACATATGAACAGGAGGCAGCTGATGAAAATGGGGGCGAAGAAGAAGATGGATCTGAATCCTGTGGTGACCAATCTGCCGTTGAAACGCATCTGATTCAGGCTGCAGTTAGACACGGTGACCAAGAGCTTCTGATCCAAAAACATCCCCTGCACATCGGAGATCCTCAAACTGAGCTCATATCTCCCTGCAAAAATATGACTGCCTCTCACCAGACTCACTTTCTCACCTGGGGAGGGGGGGGCAAACGTAAGCCAAAAAAAATAAGAGTTAAAGTGAGAAACGGCAATCAAGACATCCGGAAATGAGAAATAGAGAACATAAGACAGAGATAAAGATAAAAACAATGGGATCTGTATAAGGTACCGTTTGGTGGTTGGATTGACCATTCATCCTCAGTGACCTTTCCCAGCAGCTGATAGTTGAAGGGGCCGCTGAAGGGAGGAAGGTCCAGATCTACAGCTGAAATAGTGGTCTTCATTTCAGGTAAACAGATAGTGACCACGTTCTTTTCCAAAATGGGAGCGTTATCATTTTCATCCCTCAGGTGGATGTACAGTGTCACTGTACCGGTCATCCGAGGTTCTCCTACAGCACCGACCAGAAGATCCAGATATCATTAAATGTCATCAGAATAATTTTCCCCTACAGGTGGAGCAATCAGGAGCTGAAAAGTGGTTTACCATCGTCCACGGCGTGAACAGTGACGGTGTAAATACTGTTTTTAACAAAGTCAGACTCTCTGTCCAGATGATTGGCTGTAAAAACTTCACCGGTTGTTGCGTCTATCTTCAGCCAGTTATTGATGTCTCCTTGTTTGAAGTACCTGAGACGCAAAGACACAAAAAGTCCTAAAAAGTCAAACCATCTGCTCTATTGCCAAGACTGTTAGAACAACAGGATCCCTAAAGAACTTATTAATTATTTTTAATTTGAAACTGGGACCCTCCTTAATTGCCCCAAAACATGTTAAAGCCGAATGTCCAGTACGTTTGGTACATTAGGTGAGGTGCTGTGTGATGCTGGACTCTACCTCAGGGCCTTTGTGGGATCCTGATCCTGATCCGAACACTTGAGGGTCCACAGACTGTGACCCAGTGGCGTGTTTTCAGAAATGATGATGTTTTCTACAGGGTTTTCAAACTCCGGCGGGTCGTTCACGTTCTCCACAGTGATGTTTAATAATAAAGGTTTTATATTTGATCTGGAACTGTTGGTGGAGTAATGAACATCCCATAATTCTCCAACTTTACGCGTCCGAACCCAGCAAGAGAAATAGGGCTGCTCATTCTCCACCTTCAGAGTCAAACTCAACCCTCTGGTGTTCTCATAATCCAGCGGCTACAAAACAAACACATGGACTTAGTTTGAACTGAATGAAACTAAACACACGTTTAAAGAAAGAGAAACAAAAATATCTGACCATCTAACCATCATGTCTACAGGAGACCATCCCAGTTTAACTGTTTAATAAAGTGAAAGTCATGTTGCTCTGATGTTTTCTCTCTATTTTTTTGCTGCTGAATTCTGTTTGTTTCCTTTCATCTGTTTCCAGTAGAGGGCGCTACAGCGAGCCTTAAATTTTAAATCCTGCCCTTTTTGCATTAAACATAACAATGCAAATTAAACAAAAAATTCAATAATTCTATGCGGTATCGAAAGTTTAAAGTTAATAATTAAGAGTGAATCAAAAGACTGTCGTCACCTTTATGAGGTACATGTTGCCCTGGTTACTCGTGGGGATCGTATCAATCCAGAAGTGTTGGGCTTTTTCACCGTACACTAAATACTTCGCTCTCCAGGCTGGAGAACCTCGAGAGTCTTTATCTTTAACATGGAACGTATAAATGACAGAACTTATGTCTCGCTCTTTCACAATTCCACTGCCCTGTAGATCAGCAGAAAAAATTAACATGTTAATATATTAAGATGTTTTAATATTCAAACACATTTTTGTTACTCAAATAAAAAAAAATAGTAATTTGCAAACTACACTCACTGACCATTTTATTATAAACACCTCCTCATTAACATAAACGTTCCCTTTAATCTGTTCTCTGGTAATCAGAACCCCCACAGAGCAGGTATTGTTAAGGTGGTGGATGATTGGTGGTGTAAATTAATAGGTACTATCCCTTCATAAAAGTGGTCCTGACTCACCGAGACTCTTAGATCTTCGGGCAGGTGATCATTTTGATCCACCAGATTGATGATAATTGTCGCTGTGCTGCTGGACTTTGATTTTTCTTCATAGGCTTTTACAATAATTGTAATATTAAGAGTTTCCTGAACAAAAACGAAGTTACATTTTCAAATAAAAACCCAGTTATTGATTATCAACAGTGACAAAGTTCGGGGAATGACATCAACACATACCTCATAATCCAGACAGCCACGGAACGAAATGTCATGCTTTATCACAAAGAATTCTGCGCTGGAGGGTTCGGGTTTCACAGACAAGATTTGAAGTGTAAATTTGCCCCCATCAGGTCTGTTGTTGGGGGGGTTCAAGGTTACCAAATTAGTACCTAAAAAGAACGTTAAAGCATTCAGTTTAGACGAACTTCTTCAATTTTCCTGAAATTAAGCTTTCGACAACAATAATATGAATAATATTAATAATAAAAATAATAATAAATATTATTATTAGTAGTAGTAGTTGTAGTAGTAGTAGTATTATTTTTTTTAGATCAGATGAATCCAGTCTAAAGTCAGTCCAGAATAAAATAATTGATATGTTGATAAACTTTTCATTTTCTAATCAGGTGGTTGATATATCTTCAGTGTGCAGTGTTCTTTACCTTGGTACACTGATTCGTCCACAGTGACGTAGTGAACAGCTTTAGTGAAATACGGGGCGTAAAATTCCTCTACAGAAATTATCACAATGAACATTTCAGAGGTTTGGTTTGCGCCTGGGCAGCTAAACGAGAGCTGGAACAGAACACAGTAATGAGCATCACCCCACTGTGGAACCTGACCTGGGTCTGTGGGTTGAACCGGTGACCCAACAAGAGAAAAAAAATCAAGTAAATAAACTCTCACTGTAAAGTTCTGTATTGCCTCGTAGCCATCTTTCCGAATCACATCGATGTAACCACTTGTTCTGTCGATGAAGAACACGTTCCTTGGTTCCTTATCGAGTCCAACACCACTACTGTTACACTTTCCCAAAATGGAGGTGTTCAGGTTCAGCTGATGGACAAAATCCCAAAAAAATCATACTAAGCTGGTTTTTAAATCCCACTATTCACAATTATATAGCAACTTACACATCTCTAAAATAAACAAGTAAATAAAAAGCTTTCTACAAGCTTTTGGAGGTGGTTTGTGTTATTTACAGGGTGCAGGGGGCCGGTGAATCCTCTCTTCATACTCGGTGTGTCTACAATCCAGGCTCGTTTCTGCCTCGTCCTGATTCCTGAGGATGAACCGACCTGCATCCAGACCTGCAGCAACAAAGAACCCTGTTATCTACAGAATGAATCAAAATACATCACTTTAAAAAAATATATAAAAGTTCCTCTCTGTCATCTTTGATTTGGTTGGGTTCTGTTATTATACATAATGACTGCAGTTTTTTTTTTACGCTTTCATTAATTAACTCATTTATAAAGTATTACATTCTTAATTTCTCGATTATTAAAGTTAACATGAAACACTTTATAATGCTGTAAAGTATTGTGTTTTAAATAAGAAGTTAGGAAACAGATAACCAGAGAAATAACAATAGCACTCGTATGCCTAAATATTACACAGGATCGTTATGACATCCCAATCTTAATTTGTCCTCCCAATCATACCCCAAAGCCTTTGCAAATGTTGGCCCATTAATGCTGACGTGCATTTATGAGGTCAGACACTAATAATGGACCAATGATTCTTTATCACGATCTCTGTTCTAGGTCATCTCTAAAGTTCCAAAGAATGGAGTTGAGATCAGGGTCAGATAATTTCCTCCACCTCCAACTCACGCAAACATGACTTTATGGACCTCATTTTGAGCACTGGGTTGTCAAAATTTCAGGACACAACTAAGCGCTGGAGATTATACAGTTGTGTTAATGGAACCGAACCAAACATCTGACAACAATAATGATAAGATGTGTTTCTATACTAGTCTGTAGTGTATATATTTCCAACCTATAAATAAACTGTATGACATGCATCATACCACTGTTAAAATACGTACAATATTTGTTAAAGTGTGTAGATGAATTATGCTATATTATTATTAATTTATATTATTGTTATTATTATTATTATTATTATTATTATTAATAATAATAATAATAATAATTCATCAATCATAATGACATCACAAAGTAGTTCAGTACTTACGGTCAGAAGGTAGAGAAGGTTTATACTAATAAAAGTCCTCATTCTGTTGGTCTGCTTGTGTCCTGCTCTTCAGATTTCAGATTATGTTGAGGTTTCATTTGTCCCCTCTGATTTTTTCGGAGTGGGAGGGGAATGCAGGTGAATTTCTTTAGAAGTCCAGAATCTTTATTGTACACAACATAGAACGTTCTACATCTCTTCCTAATTCCTTATAATTGAGTTAAAAATAATAAAGAAGCAGGAAACTCGCCTTCAAATGGGTCACTACCAGAGAAACACAAAGCTTTACCTGAGGGTATTATATTATATAAGTTTAAACCTTCACCACGGTGTTTTATTCTGTCCCGCATATATTTCAGACAAATGTGAGACCAGATTATTTTTAAGGCCTGGTTTATAAAGTTATGGTTTGGAGAGTTTTGAGTGGAAGAAATTGACCCACATTCTCACATACACACAACAAAATCATGTGGAAAGCCTTTCTCAGAAAAGTGTAAGTAAATCTTACTTATTGAACATATTCAAATATTTTAAATGTGTTTGACTAACAGTAAAAACACAAGTCCATAAATTAAAGGTTCGATCGCTTTTATATATTTTGTAATTAAGTGAATAACTGTGCTTTAAAATGTGCAGAATAATAATCACTGAAAAAATACAAACTGTAAGACAAGGACTGTGTTTTATTCAAAAAACCCAAACCCAAAATAATAGGACTTTTAAAACAGATAATAAAAATACGCTGATGACTTCCAGTTGATGTTCCGCTAATTAGGACACATTCTTTGAATGCTTTAAATAAGATTAAAGTGAAACTTCTCGTTTATTGACATAAAAAAGCTCTGTAAGTCTTCAGTTACAAAATTTAGAACACGCGCTAATATTAAAATCATGTAAACAGTGTTTTATTACTTAACTTGGTTAGATGTGGAGCCAACAGGTTAATGACCTAATGAAACTTTTATAGGTTTCTGATGAACTGCGTTGGCGTTATCAAACGATGTGTTCAAAACTGAGCTTTGTTAAAGATAAGGATGTGACTAATCATCTTCCAATAGTGAACTAAAGTTCATTCCAATAGTGGTTGGATTTGTTACATGTACATATATAAATAAATAATAATGAAACAAAAAGAAATTATATATATATCTTCCTATAAATGACCCATATAACTAATAAATAAAACATTACAATAATACAAAATAATGTACACTATATGAGTATAAGCAGGGCGGCATGGTGGTTTAGTGATTAGTACGTTCGCCTCTCAGTGCTAGGGATTCCAATCCCAATCTGGGTGAAGTTTCCATGTTCTCCGCGTGTCCGCGTGGGTTTCCTCCGGGTTCTCCGGTTTCCTCCCACAGTCCAAAAACATGGACCAAGGTCAATTGAATTCTCCAAATTGCCCCATATAGAGTGTGTCTTTGTGAATGCGTGTGTTCCCAGTGATAGATTGGCACCCTGTCCTGGGTGTATCTGCCCAGCGCCCGAGATGTTCTCCCCTGGATGGGCATGGGAACCCCACCCCCACGACCCTAGTAAAGGATAAAGAGGAAGATAATGGATGGATGGATATATGGACAGGATGAGCCATCAAATCATTGAGTTCAGATGTTTTTATCATCTAGCTATACATTCCTTTGTGCAAACAGTTTGGGGAAGGCCCTTACTGTTCCAGCACAGTTTCCCAGTGCACACTTTAAGTTCCATAATGGGGTGATATTAAAAAACATTGAAATCGTTGCATCGGAAGTTGCTCTGGATCTTCTGAAGCTTTTTGAATGAGGACTGCTCATCCTGGAGAGTTGGTAGGTTCACTGTCTCACTCTTGTCCTGGTGGACAGTAGAGGATTGACACGACTTTCTACAGAAATCAGAAAGTCCCTGCACTTATCAAACCTGTTTTGTGAGTTCCTCCGAAATTCCTATCAGTGACCATCTGATCTCTTCACTGGAAGAAGGTGATCTGTTGTTATTAACAACAGCAACAATCTAATGAACTTCACCTTCAAATGTCACACAAAGCAAGAATTCAGAAAATGTCTTTGGTTAATTCAAACATAGTGATCTGGAAAAATAATCTGAATGGTTTCTTATCACCTTCAGTCTTATTATCATATACAAAACAAACAGAACCATAGAGCATAGCGTCTATAACGCCTGTATTGAAGGTCTTCATTAATGATTGTTCTATGATACATAATTACATGTTTTATAGCAGAACTGGACCCAGTCCTGGATCAGACGTTGCCTGAAGCGTCTCTTCAGATCTGTTTTAATGGAATGGGTCCTTCTTAAAACAGCCCCTGTTCTAAAGCCCTCCCTCTATTACACACTCAAAGGAGAATGAAAAGCAAAACGAGAACACCAACTCACCAACAACGTCAAAGTATCCCAGAGCAGCAGGAACAGTCCGATCCGAGCAGGAACTATCAGAAACTTGGACTTTTCATGATCAGGAAACATCAGGACCTCATTTATCAGAAACAAAGGTGACAATCCATCAGCTGACTGCATGCAAGTACCATCCTTTACACACATCTTTTTTTTTGTGATAGTAATAAAGATTTATTATGAGCTCTAATTTAAAACTTACGGCGGCACGGTGGCTTAGTGGTTGGCACGTTTGCTTCTCAGCGCTAGGGATTCCCGGTTCGAATCCCCATCTGGGTGGAGTTTCCATGTCCTCCCCGTGTCCGCGTGGGTTTCCTCCGGGTTCTCCGGTTCCCTCCCACAGTCCAAACACATGGATCAAGTCAATTGAGTTCTCAAAATTGCCCCATATAGAGTGTGTCTGTGTGAGTGTGTGCCCAGCGATGGATCGGTGCCCTGTCCTGGGTCTATCTGCCCAGCGCCCGAGACGTTCTCCCCTGGATGGGCATGGGGAACCCCCCCGCGACCCTAATAGAGGATAAAGCGGGAGATAATGAATGAATGAATATAAAATGCATGTAGATAATTATATGTATTATAGTTTTACATGGTCTACACCACATTACCTCTATATTCTATACCTTTATTTCTACTTATGTATTTTATCGTGCATCCATAGTTAGTTTTGATTTATAATTTTTTTACTTTAGTGTTTGTGGTTGACCTTAAGTTGTACAATATGAAACAACTTCTGCTTGCGCTGAATTTCCCTCAGGGATCAAAAAAGTATCTGGCATCTCTATGTAGTATCTGATCTCAGCACCACTTATCTGAGTGGATTGAGCATCCAAAAGCAGCACCAAGCTGTTCGTATAGTGTACGCCCCACTGAACTGAACCAGAGCCGACTGTCTGATGTTGGTGTCTGATCTCAAAGGGTCTTGATCGCCGTTCTCTCCAACCTCACTGTAAAATTCTTCTCAGATAAGTCAACATCAGACCTCATCTCTCAACATTCAGGGTTTCTGGGATGTTTATAAAGGACACACTCAGACCTTCATTCTGCACTTTACATCAAACTCATAACAGATAATAAACTTTTAAACTTTTATTTTATTAAATGTTCATTAATTCACACATTTCAACTTATCGTCAAAAACTTTACAAAATTTTCATCCAAACACCAGCAAGATTCTTCTTCCATGAGCAGAAAGGCTGAAGGTCCCATTACCGACACCTGTGGGTCTGTCTGTCTGTCTGCCTCACGCTCTGTCTGTCTTTCCGTTTGCTTTTTCACTTGTGACTCTTGTGTCCCTCGGATTTTCTTTCCATCATTTGTATGTTCGATTGTCTGAGTGTGCGTCTGCATGAATGTGTGCGTCTTGCAGTCTGTCTTCATATCGAAGTGCCTGTCTGTCTGTCTGTCTGTCTGTCCTTTTCTTTAATCTAAGGTAGAATCACATGGACATGGACATCGTGTTTCGTTTTCAACTAAGTGCATGGTTTTGTATAAAGCAGAACATATTCGCGTTTCACAACAATTACAACCATCATCAACTTTACATCGTTTTGAACGATATTTTATGCACGTGCCCCCTGGCGGTCAAAAGAGATGTTTGTCGAAAAGCCCACGTCATTCCACAAAGAACCAACTTTTATTAGATGGATTATTTTAAAATGATCAGTTTATGTTCTTGTTTTCATTAAAGAAAATCTAGTTATAGTTCTACGTTATAGTTTTTAATTTTGCATGAGCAGAAAACGTTTTTTAATTCATAAAGTGGCCATGAGTTTTCGTACCCTTAAATATGCTCCCAATAAGGTTTTTGTTAAATAATTAAGAGGTTCTTATAATAAACAGGTTCTTTAAGCTGAGGTGTCCAAACTTTAGCCTGAAACGTTCTGTATCTGTTCTTTAGCAGAACTGCATCACTCCACCCTCATCCATCTGCCCTGAGGGGCTTTTGCTGACGGGACTGTTAGGTTTGTGACTTAGAATGACTTACAAACCAAGAAAAATAAGTGACGTGAGCAGATGATCAAGCTTTTTGAATTTCATTTCATTATTTAAAAGATCAGTTTAAATTGATTTAATACTTTATAAAAATTTAAATCGCTTTCATTCATAACAAAAGTAAATGAAATATGGTACTGATATGTTTTTTTGGAGTTTGTATGCCCCCCTTTTTCTGGCAAACTGTGCCAAATATGATATTGTGGCGCCTCCTAACGACAACAGCCAAAATAAACAAAGAAAAGAGCGTGAACCTGTGGGTGGAATAATGAATGATGATGGTTGTAGGTTGCAGCAGATACTTTGATAGAAACAGAGTGCCTTTTGCTCCAGAACTTATAGAGGAAGATTAAATAAGCTTTAACCGTTAACCTTCTGGTCTGTGGTGTTTCAGTACGTCCCCCGTTAGTTAGTCCACCACTGACCTTTATAGTACTGTAAATATACATTCAGAAGACTTTCAGATTAATACTGATTACAGCTGAAGCATTTTTAGCATTTTTTTTTTTAAAAAGAAGCTCAAAAACCCTCAACCTTTGCATTTACCCCACAGCTGTATTAAAAACCCGGGCTTTAAAACCGCCGGTGTTCGGCTTGAAGAACATTGCGTTATCTGTGTCACGAGTGCAGTCGAATTACGATAACATGAAATCGTTTTACAGTGACAATCACTAAAAGGCCTCACTTTCAGAGCATCTCCGGTCTCCTCAGGTCCCCTGAGAGAAGATCTGAACCCAGCAATTACGCAAGGTCACTGCATTAAATCAGGCCTGCAGACCGCAGCTAGTTTGTTAAAGCGGAAGTCCAGGTTATCGAGGTCATCTAGACTGAGTTCCTCCTCCGGGATGGAGATGCAGTCGAGGTTCTCCGTCTCGAGCGCAGGTTCTCCCTCACTGGCGTAACAGTGTGGTCCATAATCCCCAAGTTCCTCTGAACCGTTCCTGAGGTTGAGGAGGTCCTGTAACGAGGAACCAAACGTCAAACCAGTGAATACAACTTAAAGTCAAACTAAAATTCTATCCATCCATCCCTTATCTTCAGCTTTATCCTAAAAGGGTCGTGTGGGGGGGGGGGGTTCCCCATGCCCATCCAGGGGAAAACGTTCATACCCATCCAGGGGAAAACGTTTCAGGCGCTGGGCAGATACACCCAGGACCGGACGCCCGTCTATCGCTGGGCACACACTCACTCACACTCTATATTGGGCAACTTTCAATCAATTCACTTGATCCTTGTTTTTGAACTGTGGGAGGAAACCCACGCTGACACGGGGAGAACATTGAAACTCCACCCAGATTGGGATTCAAACCGGGAATCCCTAGTGCTGAGAAATGAACATGCCGACCACTAAGCCACCGTGCGGCCCGACAAAAATTCTAATTTCTCATTTTTTATTAAAGGTTTAAATCAAAACACCAACTTCTATTTTTGTCCACAAATCACAATAAAGAACAAAAAAATTTGTCCCCTCCAACACCCCCAACCTCACAGGTTCTACAAGGTACCTTCTCCAGTTGAGTCCTCAGAAGCTGTCGATGGTAAACCTCATTGTTATTAATAAAGGTGCTTGTTGATTCGTGCGTATCGTAGTTTCGGATCTGACGGTACGAGCGCCGCGATGAACTCTGCGAAGAAACATCGAAAAGAGGTTTTTAGATTCTGGCAAAAAATGACAGCTGAGCAGATTTTATTATTTAAAATTGACTTTATGTTAAAATGTGAACTATTTACTTTTACAATGAAATAATAGAAAAAAAAAAATTCAAATCAAATCTCCAGGGGTTTGTCCCAATAAAATAAACAAAGTTGATTTATTTTAAAGAACGAATCTCAGAACGAAAAGCCGCGGGGTTCGGTTGGCAATCGTATAAACGTACCCTGCGGATGGATCTCCTGAAGACCTGCTGTTCCATCAAAGCTGAAGAGGAACTCTGCTGTGATGTGTACAGAAGAATAAAGATGGTCAGGTTCTCTACAGCAGAACGGTCGCACACTGGGACTCTGGACTGCGTCCTCGAGTTCAAATGTATAATATTTATAATGCAAGCGCTTTATGTCTACTAAATGAATTTATGTCTAATGAAGTCTAATGAGGTGGCATGGTGGCTTAGTGGTTTGGCTATTCCCATTAGGGGGCGCCACCCTGTTCTGGGTATTCTCCTCCTTCTTGACCCTAACCACCTGCATGTCCTCCACATCCATCAACCTCCTCTTTGGATTTAAAACTTTACGATGTACAATCAAGTGGTTGGCATGGTATCTTCTCAGCGCTAGGGATTCCCGATTCGAATCCCAATCTGGGTGGAGTTTCCATGTTCTCCCCGTGTCCGCGTGGGTTTCCTCCAGTTTCTCCGGTTTCCTCCCACAGTCCAAAAACATGGATCAAGTCAATTGAATTCTCTAAATTGCCCCATATAGAGTGTGTTTTTGTTAGTGAGTGTGTGTCCAGCGATAGATTGGCGTCCTGTCCTGGGTGTATCTGCCCAGCGCCCGAAACATTCTCCCCTGAATGGGCATTGGGAACCCCCCCACCATGACCCTAATAGAGGATAAAGTGGAAGATAATGGACGGATGGATGAAGTCTAATGAATAACGTTAAAGCTTTTATTGGCTATACAGATTAAAAGAGTCTGAGTGTAAATCTGATTACTGATCACAGACCTGCTGGATGTGCTGGAGCTGCTGCGCTGATAGAAACCCCGGGTCATAGTCGTACACGTCGGTGTAACCGTCCTGGTATTTGTAAATGCATTGGCTGGGAGGGTGCAGATTCTCCGGAAATAGGTCTTTTAGAGGCTTAATAAAAATAAAGAAATAAATTCATACATTTTAATAATTTAATAATAATAATTATAATGTAATCATTATTATTTAATAATTTAATAATTAATAATAATAAAATTTTGCACAACTTTTTAACAAAAATATGTGAATCCCAGCTGTGAGCGTTCTGTCCTTAAAGATTAAATCACAGATGGTTCTAAAGAGAAACGAGAGTCAGTGTGGTTCTCGTCAGGACTGTATAATGGTGCAGTGGGTTGTATTGGATTCCGGGGCTGTTGGATGGGGTTCTATCTGTGAAGAGTTTGCACCCACAAATGCCCTTCTGGGTGAATGAGGAAACCACCAAATCCCAAAATCTTGCCGAAAAGAGTGGAAGTGGTTCTAAAAGCCATCAGGCGTCCCAATCATACCAGCTGTTTGGATCCAGATGATGTATAATTTTAAAATGTACGATGGAATGTACCTTGCAGTCGGACCCGGATGCCTCGATGTTGGATTTGATGAGGTGCCCGTCTGGCGAGTCCTCTGGAATGGGTATAGATTCTTTTTTGCATGACATCAGAAGCAGCAACAGGAGCATTCCTAAAGCACACACAACAGCCAAGATGGAATTATGAACGGGACATCATTCGTGGAGTTGAAGCTTCTGAAGCTCAGACTGACCAATCAGGAGCAGCAGGGCGAACATCATGATGCCGATGGCGCCCGAACTCGGTTGCGCTGTGGCAGCCATGCGCACGCGGCAGTTGGAGGATTGGGAACAATCGCACACCGTCACCGTCAGGTTCTGCACCATGCCCATACCCTGAGCATCCAACACTCTGACCTGGAGGTCATAAATCCCAGAATACACTGAGCTCTCCCTCACCAGGTCCACCGTCATTCCTGCAAAGCAACGAGCACCAAACTTTATTAACCACAATCAAAACCCCAATAAGTACTGCTGGAATTTATTGAACGCAAAAAGACATGAATTGCATTATTTGTAAGGTTTTTGTTATACTTCATAATGCTCTTTGCTTTTGTGATGACATTTAGTATTTTACATATAGTTTAAACAACTGCTGAATGGTTCCAGGGAACAGTGGGAATGACCAGGTGTGGGAGGCACATGTATAATTGTAGGAATGAACATTTGTCGAACGAGTGAGAATGAGCCAGAATGTCTGGTCAAAGGGTGACCTGTCAAAATATAGACTTAGGGGGCAGGTAACATTTGTTGAATGTATTATTGAGACTGGGGGCTCAGGAAGTCCCCACCATTTATGGAAGGTCCATTCATATTCACTCACACAGAAGAAGGACAGACCACCTAAGGATTATATATCGAAGTGGGATCCTTGAGAATTCAGAGCTCTCTCATCAATCGTGGTGTTTTTTTTGTTTTTGTTTTTTTAACCTGTCATGTCTGGTAGCTTTTGCAATCTGAAAGGTAATCTGACTGCACTGATGTACCAAGCATGTTTGCTTTTATGTTTTTACAGGAACAGTTCCACAAATTATTGTAGCCTATTTCTTTTAGTTGTGCTTTTATCTAATTGATTTGAATTATTCTGCCAATGCATGACAGTGGGATGAAAAAGAGGGGGAAAAGAAACAACCTAGAAAAAAATAAAAATAAAAAATAAAAAAAGAAGAGAGAGGGAAAGAAACAACAACCTATACATACATACCTACAGTATATAGAAACATACATAAATACAACATTGATTCTTCCTTACACTCGTTTGTCTGTTCAGCTAAACGCATTCAATTCTTTTGGAACAAAACCACCGACTATGACGGTTTATTGGATCATAACGTTACTGACAGAGATGTTCCAGTGAATGTATTATATATATTCCATAAAACCCCAACATCTTACAACCAATACTCAAATCCTAAAGTTAATTCATCTGAAGGGTACCGTAAGTTGGATCCAGTTTCCATTTCCCCTTGACGTCCCCCAAAAGCTCGTACTTGAAGGGGCCCGAGTAGGGAGGAAGGTCCGGGTCCAAAGCTGTGATGTTGGTTCTGGTCGCATTGGACGACAAACACAACGCCACTCTGTCCATCTGCAGAATGGGGACATTATCGTTCTGATCTATGAGCTGGATGATCAGGGTGCCTGTCCCGGTCAGTGGAGGTGCCGCTGTCAGGGGGGACATCACAAAATGCATCCAATTATTATTATTATTATTATTAATAATAATAATAAGAAAATTATTAAAACAGCTTTAGCAGCCAAAATTTAAGGTCCGTTGGTCCTCACCGTTATCCACCACGTACATGATGACGCTGTAGCTGTTATTCTTCACATAAGGCGACTCTCGGTCCAGAGTTTTAGCCACTGAAACGTGGCCTGTAGTTTGGTTAACAGTCACCCAGTTGTCCACATCTGGACCTTTAAAGAACCTGAAGAAAACGAATGAATTCTTACACCTTAAATTACTTTAAATAACTTAAATAAATAACGCTAAATTCTTTCCACGTGACCACGGTGTGTGAGTGTGCAAAGGTGTGCATTTGAACGTTTTGTCCATCTGACAATTTGGCAATAAAAATAATCGGGTTCTGTGGTATTTTAAAATCCTAATGCCGACAGCAGGGTGTGGACGTACAGACAACAACGACAGACCAACAGACGAGATATAAAGCTGGTGCAATATTCACTTTTCCTACAACGATCTATTTTAAAATATCAAACTGAACCGAA
>JAFMOD010000211.1:175966-192535 GCA_019802435.1 Corydoras maculifer
CACGGTGTGTGAGTGTGCAAAGGTGTGCATTTGAACGTTTTGTCCATCTGACAATTTGGCAATAAAAATAATCGGGTTCTGTGGTATTTTAAAATCCTAATGCCGACAGCAGGGTGTGGACGTACAGACAACAACGACAGACCAACAGACGAGATATAAAGCTGGTGCAATATTCACTTTTCCTACAACGATCTATTTTAAAATATCAAACTGAACCGAACAGAAACGGTTAGCCATGGGGTGGCGCTGTTGCCCATTAGTGTTTTCTAGCCTTTTTCATGCCGTCACACTTTTAAGGCCAATGAAAGGGACTTGCACATGATCTGTGCTTCAGTTGATCCTGCCTTTATGATTTTAGCTCGATTCCATTGTGTAGCTTCATCATTAACATTTTACCTTAGTGATCAAAAGGCCTGTGCAGTATTTTGGGACAAATGGGGTGCTGACGTCCCTACACTCACCGAAAAGAGCTCCCAAAGGTTTTATCTGGATCTTCTGCTTTAAGCTGGGCAATGATGGTTCCTGGGCTTGTGTTCTCCACCACCAAAACGGTCTGTACAGGTGGTTTGAAGACCGGGGGGTCGTTGACGTCCTGCACGGCGATGATGACGCTGTACATCTTGAAGGCCGTCTCCGTCCCGGACCCCTCGACAATCCTCTCCACGTCCCACCGTGCATTTCCCGCAGAACGAGAACGAACCCTGCAGGAGAAATAGGGAACCTCGTTCTCGACGCTGATGGACACGTTAATGAAGGCCTGGTCCTCGTAATCAGTCGGCTGTGACAGAAGGAAAGCAAGTCACATATTTATGATTGGGATGGAGGAACTGATTTTAATAATGTGTTCTAATACTTTTCTGTATTTTAGAACGTAGAACTAACGTCTCTGCTGCGTTACCTTTACAACCGTGAGAATCCCTTCATTGGTCACGGGGTCTGTTTCGATGTTAAAATAGTCCGCCTGAGGTCCATGCAGGGTGAATTTGGCGTTCCAGGCTGGAGATCCTTGGCTGTCCTTATCCCGGACCTGCACTCGGAGAACAGCCAATCCGGTGACTCGTTCTTCAATCTTCGCTGGACCCTAAACACATTTTAAAACATCATTGCCATTTACAAATTTCACTTTATTTAATATGGGTGGCTTAGTGGTTATCATGTTTGCCTCTCAGTGCTAGGGATTCCTGGTTCGAATCCCCATCTGGGTGAAGTTTCCATGTTCTACCCGTGACTGTGTGGGTTTCCTCCGGGTTCTCCGGTTTCCAAAAATGTAGATCAAGGTCAATTCAGTTCACCAAATTCCCCTATATAGAGTGTGTCTGTGTGAGTGAGTGTGTGTCCAGTGATAGATTGGCGTCCTGTCCTGGGTGTATCTGCCCAATGTTCTCCCCTGGATGGGCATGGGGAACCCCCCGTGACCCTAGTAGAGGATAAAGCGGAAGATAATGAATGGATGGATGGACTATTCTATACTCACTGTATGACCCGTGATTTCGGGTTTGTGGTTATTTTTGTCGATGATGTTGACCACCACTGTCCCTGTGCTGGACAGCTGCACTTTGTTTCCGTTATCCTTCGCTTCCACCAGGATCGTGTATTTCTGAGCTTTCTGTGGAAAACAATTTTTTTTTGTGTATAAAAAAAAATGCAATATCAGTAAAGTGTTGTCATTGTTCTCAGCTCTGACGTGCTGGAACACTTTGGTACACGTGCTGGAACGTTGTTGCCATGTTGTGCAGATTTACCTCGTAGTCCAAGCAGCCATTAAAACTGATTTGTCCGATGTCTCTGTTCTGCGTCATGTAAAACTCCAAGTTTTCGGGTTTTGGTGTGATGGATGCAATTCTGAAATTAAAGGTGCCATTGGGTGTAGTTGAGTCGTCCTTGTCCTCCGCTCGAACCGTCATCACTTGAATCCCTGTTGATGCATTCACACATTATTATTATTATTATTATTATTATTATTATTATTATTATTATTATTATTATTTATTTATTCTGGCTAACCCTCTACAATGGTCACAGGGGGTTTCACGTGCCCATCCAGGGGAGAACGATTCAGGCACTGGGCAGATACACCCAGGACAGGGTACCACACTATATGGGGCAATTTGGAGCAATTTGTGGAGGAAACCCACACGGACACGGGGAGAACATGCAAACTGAGAGGAGAACATGCCAACCTCTAAGCCACTGTGCCACCATTATTATTATTATTATTATTATTATTATTATTATTATTAAACTAGCACGTCACTATTAATAAACTTAAAGCCACTTTAATTAATCTAACTTCGCTGTACACGAAAAATCCTCCACACTTGATCACAGTCGATGTTTCACTTTCTTTTAAGCAGTGTTATATTTTAAATATATTTATTAAATTGATATATATGTTAAATTTATTAAATTGATTTTGGCCGTCACCTTTATTACTAACTTGCTTAAAAATGCATTTTTTCACTTTCATTTTAAGAAGCAGGAAGCGAGCATTTTAACAGATAAATCTCGTGGTTTGAACAGACAGGATGTTGGGTTTACAGCACTAAACACTGACGCACTCAAGTTTTTTTTATTAGTGTTTAATTATAGCTATTTTTTATCTGATTAAATTAATTTATTGACTTTGCTGTGTTACCGAATAGATTTAGTAATTACGTTTTAGCAGCTGTTTATATGAGCTGCAGTTATTACTTTAATCTACATCAATGTGATTGAATGAAGGTGTTTCTATTAATTTGTCTTTGATCGTGATATTGTTTTTATTGGTTTATTTTAGGAACAACTAAATGATATAGTTCTGACGTTACGTTATGACGCATTATGGCATGTTGATTAAATCCATCCATCCATTATCTTCTGCTTTATCCTCTACTAGGGTCGCAGGGGGGGGCATACAGGGGAGAACGTTTCGGGCGCTGGGCAGATACACCCAGGACAGGACGCCAATCCATTACTGGGCACACACTCACACAGACATACACACTGTACATGGGGCAATTTGGAGAATTCCATTGACCTTGATCCATGCTTTTGGACTATGGGAGGAAACCGGAGAACGCGGACACGGGGAGGACATGGAAACTCCACCCTGATTGTGATTCGAACCCAATGCCCTTGGATCCCCAGCACTGAGAGGAGAACATGCTAACCACTAATCCACCCATGTCAGGAGATTACGCATTAAAAATCACTGTTTTTAAAGTGCAATGGAACGTTGTGTTAACGTTCCATTTCAAACTGTTTACAAATATGAATCTGCACCTTTAGTTGTGCCAAAGAGAAAATCTCATTCATTCATTCATTCATTATCTCCCACTTTATCCTCTATTAGGGTCGCGGTGGGGTTCCCCATGCCCATCCAGGGGAGAACGTCTCAGGCGCTGGGCAGATAGACCCAGGACAGGGCGCCAATCCATCGCTGGACACACACTCACTCACACAGACACACTCTATATGGGGCAATTTGAAGAATTCAATTGACCTTGATCCATGTTTTTGGACTGTGGGAGGAAACCGGAGAACCCGGAGGAAACCCACGCGGACACGGGGAGCACATGGAAACTCCACCCAGATGGGGATTCGAACCGGGAATCCCTAGTGCTGAGAGGCGAACGTGCTAAACCACTAAGCCACCGTGCCGCCAGAGAAAATCTCAATAAATAAAAATGAAGCCTTTATTTCACCCTGAACTTCAGATTCAGCCAGCGCCGTTTCGTAGAGTCCGCTGTTGAAGACGGGGGGGTTATCATTAATGTCCAGGACCTTGATCTCGACGCCGAGCCGCGTGTCCACGCCGTTGTCGCTCTTCACTGCTTCAAACGTAAGCTGCAATCCAGAGAGGTGCAGCGACATCAGCGACATCAGAGATTATGTTCAAACAAAATATACACAACTTTATGAGAACAGCCAGACTTTACACATTAATTACACATTAATAATGAATAAGCAACATTACACGACACACACACCTTACACGTTACACCTGTTTTAAATTGGTCTTACAGCGATAACGGCTTCAGATATTTCGGCATGAACTTTTTTTTACATAACTTTTTTTTTTTTTATATCACTGTACAAAACGCCCAACAGATGCTCATGTAACCTAGCAACGGTGCAGACCACAGAGTCATGGGTTAATAGTGAATATTGTTTTTAATTAAATGTATTTAACATTTTCATTTGATAAATAATCCTGAACCTTTACACTACGGCACTTTCTTATTTATCTCATTTACATAAAACATGAAATCCCCATCTGGGTGGAGTTTCCATGTTCTCCCCGTCTCTGCGTGGGTTTCCTCCGGGTTCGCCGGTTTCCTCCCACAGTCCAAAAACATGGATCAAGTTAATTGAATTCTCAAAATTGCCCCATATAGAGTGTGTGTGAGTGAGTGTGTGCCCAGCGATGGATTGGCGTCCTGTCCTGGGTGTATCTGCCCAGCGCCCGAAACGTTCTCCCCTGGATGGGCATGGGGAACCCCACCGCGACCCTAATAGAGGATAAGCGGGAGATAATGAATGAATGAACATAAAACATGCTGCTAATGGCACGGTGGCTTAGTGGTCTAGCATGTTCTCCTCTCATCGCTGGCAATCCAGGTTGGAATCCCAATCTGGGTGGAGTCTCCATGTTTTCTCCGTGTCCGTGTGGGTTTCCTCTGGGTTTTCCAGTTTCCTCCAAACACATGGTTCAAAGTAAATTTACTGCCCTAAATTGCCCCATATAGAGTTATAGTTAGAGCGATACATAGGCACCCTGTCGTGGATGTATCTGCCCAGCGCTGAAACGTTTTCCCCTGGATGGGCATCGGGAACCCCCCCCAGACACACGACCCTAATATAGGATAAAGACGAAGATAATGAATGGATGAATACATAGTTCCATATTTAATATTTACGTTACGATTAATTTTTAATTAAAAGTTTTGATATAGCAATTGCTCAGGGTGCCGTTTGGTCCGTGGACACATGCCGTACTGTCCAACATCACGAGTAATAAACGAAGAGCTGACTCAAACCCACCTTGAGAACTTGAAAGAGCTCATAGTCAACCTTCTTGTGAACGAACACGGTTCCTGTTGGTTGGATGGACAGCAAGCCCCTGGGTTCCTTATCAACACCTTGACCCTTGAGAACAAATGTCAACAGATATTCTTTCTCCACATTAATCTATAAAAAAAAAACACAGACAGAAGCTTTAAATTCCATCATCAGGGCAGAAAACTTTGTGAAAACCAGCAGATTGCATTGGCACATTGACACGTCACACCTACAGGAGCGTTTATGACATCACACTCTAAGTCGGTTCTCCTTTTGGAGCTTCAGGTCATCAGGTACTGCTCTCTACATGATGGTGGAGTGTGTCTGTGGGCTTTATTGCCCATTTGCATGTTCTCCTTATGTCAGTGGGCTTTTTTTCAATGCCAATGGTCCAAAACATGGCCAGCAGGTGATGTGAAGGTACATTTTCAGGTGCGAAGGTGTCACGGTGGTTTAGTGGTTAAAATGTTTTCCCGGTTCGAATTCCATTCTGGGCGGAGTTTCCATGTTCTCCCCGTGTCCACGTGGGTTTCATCACACTCTAAGTTGGTTCTCCTTTTGGAGCTTCAGGTCATCAGGTACTGCTTTCTACATGATGTTGGAGTGTGTCTGTGGGCTTTATTGCCCATTTAACTAAAGGAACGTCTTTGAGGTCAGACACTGATATTGGATGAGAGGTTGCTGTGTAAAGTTTGCCAAAAAATTTGCATGTGCTCCTTATGTCAGTGCACTTTTTTTCCATGCCAATGGTCCAAAACATGGCCAGCAGTTGACGTGAAGGTCCATTTTCAGGTGTGAAGGTGTTGATTTTGGTATCTGCCCTTCGATGGACTGACAACCTGTTCACTGTATTCACTGTGATTTGATTGACTGTCGTTTAAATGAGCGAAGACTTCCAAATTATTAATAATCAGCAGATTTTAGAGCTTCAAACTGCTCCTCACGGTCAGAGAGTTCATGCAACATGTTCCAACAGAGGAGTTCCAACCATGATTTACGTGAAGAAGCAGAACCGCTGATCTGCTGGACCATGCACGGACATGTCGGAGAGAAATGATGCTGCTATAGAGTCATCATGAAGCCTCAGGACGGAGGACAAGTGACAGGACGAGTGACAGAACACAGCCTGGTGCTTTTAAAAAGGAAAGAACTCACGGTTCCCAAAGGGTAGGGGTACGGGCCAGGCCTCTCCTCTTCTATAGCGAACGAGTCGATGATCCATGTTCTCTTATCTCGGATTTTACCGTCCGCAGAAACCACACCCGACACCAACACACACTGTGAGAGCGAGAGAGAGAGAGAGAGAGAGAGAGTAGCAATGGTTTAAAAATGTATTCTTACATAATGGATGGAGCTGTGTAGGCGCTAAAAACATTTACCAATTAAAAAATTAATTTATTAACCACATTTATATACTGCCCAGCGATGGATTGGCGCCCTGTCCTGGGTCTATCTGCCCAGCACCCGAAACAATCTCCCCTGGATGGGCATGGGGAACCCCACCGCGACCCTAATAGAGGATAAAGCGGAAGATAATGAATGAATGAATATATATATACACATATAGGGCGGCACAGTGGTTTAGTGGTTGGCACGTTTTTCAGGTTCTATGTGCAGTTTGCATGTCCTTCCCGTGTCCGCGTGAGTTTCCTCCGGGTTCTCCGCTTTGCTCCAAAAACATGGATCAAGGTCAATTAAATTCTCCAAATTGCCCCATATAGAAAGTGTGTGAGTGAGTGTGTGCCCAGTGATAGATTGCCCCCATGTCCTGGGTGTATCTGCCCAGCGCCCAAAACGTTCTCCCCGGATGGGCATGGGGAACCCCCTGCGACCCTAATATAGGATAAAGCGGAAGATGATGGACGGATGGATATTTATTTATTATATTTATATTTTTATAAATAATATATATTCTTTATTATTAAGTGCATCACGGTGGTTTAGTGGTTAAAATGTTTTCCGGGTTCGAATCCCAATCTGGGTGGATGTTCTCTCTGTGTCCATGTGGGTGTCCTCCCACAGTTCAAAAACATATATTCAAGGTCAATTGAATGCTCTAAATTGCCGCATATAGTGTGTGTTTGTGTGTGTCCAGTGATAGATTGGTGCGCTGTCTGCCCAGCACTTAAAACATTCTCCCCTGGATGGGCATGGGGAACCCCCCCCCCCAACCTAAAGGTATAAAGTTGGTGATAATGGTTGGATGGATATTCATAAAGAAATGTATTACTGTTTAAAAAGTTTCCTTTTCATATATAAATATATATATAGATTTTTTTTTTAATGTATTTTTTTTTATGTAAGAAGATGTGAGTGGTTTATTTGATGAAAGGTGAGTCACGGAGACTGCGGATGTGTGACAGGGCAAACAGAGGGGCGTGTGGGGTTCTGTTTGTTTTGGAGATTTTAAAAAATTTTTCCAGATAACTGTGACACAGCACAGGTGTGCAAGTGGGCGGGGCTTAAGCTTTAGAGCTGCTAAAAGAGACAGCGCGCAAGTTACGCGAGCGGAAGACGGAAATGTACAGTAATTTACACGTAATGGAGGAAAGTGGTGGAACACACCTCGAAATCACTGAATATATTCAGCCGAATGTTTAAGGTGAATTACGTTTACAGAAGAGCACAAAAAAAAACACAGCAGGAACAAAAAAAAACAGGCGAATAAAATCCTGTATGCTGGACTTTACATGTCCAACTCTGTGGAGACAGTGGGGGGAAGGTAAGAGGAAAGTGTGGAAGTACTTTAACCCTTCATCGGTGACTGACCTCACAAATGCTCATTTGGAGTAAAGGGATATAATTCTCACGGCCGCACTCCAAAATCTTTGGTGATGAGTGAAAGCTGATGTAGTGTTGGGGGGGGGGTATAAATGCTGTACCAGTTTGAAGTTTCGGAGTCCCAATACTTGCCTATAGTGTCAGCCACTGAGACTCAACGGTTGTGTTACAGAGGAAACTGAGGGGTGTGTTTGGGTTTGGTTTGTGCTTCGGTTTTTAAATCAGATTTCCAGATAAATGTCTGTAATTGGGCGGAGCCTAACCGTAATCAAAGAAAACACACAGATGCCAACGAGATCATCTCTAAATGTGATCTAATCTAATCTAATCTAATCTAAATGGAATAAAATGTTCATGGAAATATGTTTCTGAGATTTCACTTTTTTTTAATGGCAAAATGTGTAAATTTGTCTCAGTTTTCATGACATGCAAATATGGACCTGTCCTGTCCCTCACCTCGGAACCACTGTCCAGTGCTTCTGTCTCAGGGGACGGCTCAATGGAAATAAGCAGCTCCCACCAAAACGTATGAAGTGTTTATCTTTATGCATCATTTTGTAGTAAAAATGTGAATCTGGCAACCCTCAGCTTTCTAAACGTTACAGTGAGGTAACACTATCTTCTTTATTGTATTTGGTTTCAGGTTGTACAAATAAAATAGGCAACTAAGTGCAAACGAGATCAATCTGGCAACCTGAGGCTCCTGCAGGAGATTTATAACCTTATATAAATGTGCAAAACGAGAAGAACACTGAGAATTGACATCTACACTGGAGTTTATTCTGTTTCACATTTCTGTTTTCCCATGATCCTCCCTTTATGTGCAAAAACTCTTAAACTTCTAAAATTCTAAAAAAAAATAAAAATTTAAAAATTTAAAAAATAAAGACATCCAGAGCTCATAAATATTCTTATTTAAATTCAGATCAGTTCTGATTGGTGTTGTGTTTCTTTGTCGTTGTTCGATTTACTTTACAATTTAGAACTAAATTAAAGGCTCCCTTTAACATTGTCCATGTTCCAGTTTATTAACAGTCCCCCTTCCATACAGATGGACTTTGTAGTTCTACAGTTTCATTCTGTAGTTCATCTGTTCCTCCACATGCTCTGCTAGTCTCATTTACTCAGGACCCCCACATAGCAGGAACTATTAGGGTGGTGGACTAAGTCCGCTGGAAAAGAGGACTCACAGAGTGTGTAGAGAAACAAATGGATTACAGATTGCAATTGTAGTCTTGTGAAAGAACTACAGGTTTCACCTCATTGGAAAGTGATGAAATGAAAATGAATGCAATGAAATGAAGCATGCAGTTTGATTTATCTCAGACTTTTTTGGTTTTAGTTCCTCTCTCTCTCTCCCTCGGTTGCCCGGTCTCTCTGAGGGCGTGGCATCAGGTTTAGTTTGTTTTTAAACCATACTTTTTCTGCTCTGTTGTAAAAGCACCCGAGGACATGAACCAGCAGATGGGCTTCAGCACATTCCAGTTTTAGTAGCCTGTGTAAGGTGTGATAGAAGCCTCCAGCTTAACTCACACACCCACCCCCACACCCACCCCTACCCACACCCACTCACACTACGACAACATGACTTCACCATTAGAAAGACAAATTCAGAGTCAAAACTTCTGTTTCAATTAAAAATTTGGTTTAATTTTTAATTGAATAAAGAGACCAGCGGGTTGTGCAGTAGAGTTACAAAGCAAAACTGACAAACCAATCAATCAACTGACAACCCAATGAAAAGAAAATCCAACCAACCAAATCAACAGCTGAACCAATTAACCCACCAATTATCCACTAAACCAACTAACCACCCACTCAACCAACCCATTAAACAACTGACCAGTTATTAGATTCATTTCATTAACTTACTTCACTTGAGTCATATTTAACCAAGTGCAACAGACGAAATGAAATAATAACTTGAAAATACTTTAAATCCTTTTATTATTTCTTATATATTTATAAACCTTGTAATAAATAATGATAGAAATAATTATATAAACGGACATTTCCTTCAATGTTTCTTAATTATAATCTGTTTAAAAGCAGAATTAAATTCCTTAGCGTCAATAAAGGATCAATTCTGATCGATAACAATGAAAACCTAATCCCAATAAATCCAGAAGACCATTTCCTCAAATCCTCTAAACTCTTTCTTCGGGCGGAACGGGTTAATCCTGATCTGAGACCTGGATTAGGTTTGGGATTAGTCTGGAATCAGGTGTGTTTTCATTCCAGTTGGTTTTTAACGCCTGGCTTCTTCGTGCAGACGCTCTCCACTCGCGTCCCCGCAGGATTAAGAGTTTTCTGGTTTATTAACTCTGTTTGATGCACTTTTATGGATCATGTACAGAGTTTGTATAAATTTAAAACTAATTCATCATTTTTTAAAAAGAAAAAAACACAAGCATGGAATCTTTTTAGAGGATTATAAACTCTGCACTGCCAAAAATAAGTGGACATGCTTCAAATCAGTCATGATCACTTTAACGATTCAGACATTATACACAGCAGCAGTTAATTTTTTCTAACAGTTTGGGGAAGGCCCTAATATGCTACAGCGTGATATATTAACTAGGTTTAATTTAAAGGAACTTTCTCTTTTTGTCTCTCTGATTGTCTTCCTGTCTCTCGGTCTGTCTGTCTGTCCCTTTCGTCCTCACTTTTCTTTCCCATCTCTTTCGTCTCATCTCTTTTGGTTTTACTCTTTTTTGCTTACTTTCTTTCAGTCTTGTTCTTTTTTCTCTCTCTCGCAGTCCAGCTCTCTGTCCTTTGACTCTCTCTCACCCTCTGTCCCTCTATTTCTGTTCCTCTCTCTCTCTCTCTCTCTCTCTCTCTCTCTCTCTCTCTCTCTCTCTCTCGTTGTTTAAAGTCCTGCATCTCAAACCGTGGACCCTCAGGCTTAACGACGTTCAGCAGGGGCTTGCTAAAAACGACAGGTTGTTTAACATGTACTTTATTTATTTTGTTATTATATAAATTAGTCTCATTATCATTATATATAATTAGTCTAAATTAGTATATAAATTAGTCATTAATTCATTAGTCGTTAATACAATTGATATTCTAACACAATTAATGAGCACAGCTCATCAAAAGGATATTTTCTCTTTCCCGCTTTTGAATGTAAATTAATATATTGGATTACAGAATTACCAACAACAATCATAATAAAAAATTAAGATTTATCTCTATATTAAAAAAAATTATACAATTAAATTAGATAAACTACTTGAACATATTTTGGTCATTATATATATATATATATATATATATATATATATATATACATGTGTGTGTGTGTGTTTAATGTTTGCGATTACAATGCGATGTCAGATAAAGAACCAAAATAACATAATGATTAATAATTAATGAGCTAAGCTGCTGTTTAAGCTGTAGGTTTAATAAACATAACAACAATACACCATATATGGAGACAGGTATGAGGACACACCTCTCACTAACTCGGGGGTTTGTTTAGTTCATGGGGTTATGAGTTCCACGCGTGGGTTACGTTCAGCGCCTCAGCTGATTTCAGAAGTTTGGGGAAGGCTCTTTCCTGTTTCATCATGACTGCACCCCAGTGCACAATGCAGGATCCATCAAGACATGGTGTCATGTGGAATATCCTGACTGACCCACACACAGAGTCCTGACCTCCTGACCCCATCCAACAAAAACACTCTTTATGGATTAATCTGCAGCGATTTTCTAGAAAACCTCCAGAAAAAGAAAAATCTGTTAAAACTGCTGGGGATGTAATGCATTACTTATACTAAGACTTTATTCCATATGGTGTATAAAGTGATATTTTCATTGTCGGTATACGTTTCGATCGCTGCGGTCACTCGTTCTGTTGATTTATGGGGTTAAAAACTTTTACTTGTCATTTTTAATAAGCACATTTATGTCTTGAATAATTATAATTAATTTAAAATATGAACCGTTACTGTTACTGTTCGGTCCGTTTATCCCCAGAACACAACGTCCAGCGGCTGGGCAGTCACTGTGTCACTGTGTTTAATAACATGCACAAGTTACTTTCACTTCAAATCAATAAAAGCTGCAGTTTAACGGCCGTGTGCAATAAACCTGCAGAATCTTTTTAAAACAGTGACAGAGTGCACCAGAGGAAGGTTATTAAAATAAAATAATACTTTATATGAATAAAGGCTTATGTTTAATATAATAACCGACATTATAATAAACTCAGCATAAACTCTGGACCTTAAATATTAATAATGATGATGATGAGGATAAAGGAGGAGGATTTTTATTATTATAGAATAACTCACCAGTGTGAGGAAGACGAGACTCAGACTCCGCGACTTCATCGTTTCTGTAGGAGATAACAAACATGTAAGGACCTTTACCTTCCTGCTTTACTGTTATACCGAGGGGGAGGAGTGTGTGTGTGTGTGTGTGTGTTAGTGAGTGAGTGAGTAAGTGAGTGAGTGAGAGAGCCTCCTGCTCAGCTGGTGTTTCATCACCACACTGAAGTTCAAATGCAAATTGCCTAACAAACAAAACAATCACACAAGAATTTGGCTCTGTAGCAGGGTGTGTGTGTGTGTGTGTGTGTGTGTGTGTGTGTGTGTGTGTGTGTGTGTGTGAGTGTGTGTATGTGTCGAAAAAATACAGGTATGTTTGCATAAGTTCTGTACTTTAAGGTTCTTGATGGTAATTCTTCACTGATGGTAATTAACTTAATGGCTTTTTTATGATTTATGCTTCGTTTACCTCATTCTTCATTTATTATTAATTTCCTTTTAAGATGACGATTTTAAAACGATGAAATAAGAAACATTTAAAAAAAAACACATCGTTAAAGGTGAAGCCCACACGGTCGTTCTTCCCGATGTTTTACATTTCAGCTCTTACAGATTAAACCTCTCGCAAAAGTTTCATTTTAATTAATGACGTTTCATTTTAATTAATCAGCCAAGATCTCCAAAGATCCAAACCTTCAGAGTGCAACTTTGGTATGTTCTCCTCTATTTATCATCCCACCTCTAGACCCCTCTAGAGGTCCCTGTATATAAATGTAGATATGACGTCTTGAAAATGAGCTTCATCTCCGGCAGCCGCAACAGTAACACGATGCTTTATTATTAATGACATAATGGGAACCAAGGAACCAAAACAGGAACCAAATTCCACTTTTAATGGATGTGTACAAGAGTACATTTCTATCAGTGCTTTTATTTAAGTAGACAGTGTGTGTGTATGCATGACAGTAAGGGTGTGTCTATGTGTGTGTACTGTATATATGGGTGTGTGTATATGTTAGTATAGCTGTGTGTGTGTGTGTGTGTATGTGTGTAAGCCCGTATTGTTGACCTGTCACCAGCGACAAAAGTGGTATTTCAAGATAAAAGTCTAAATTTTGCTTTTCGGCCAAATTTATGTCATAAAGACAAACATGCTGAGAGATTTACAGTTTTATGACATCACTGTACCAGTTTTACATCTTTTGCTTTAGGATTTTACTCATTTATCCAGAAGAGCATTTGTGAGGTCAGACACCGATGTTGGATGTAAGGACCTGGCTCACAGTCTCCATTCTAATTGGGTCTAAAGATGGCATTGAGGTCAGGTCTCTGTGTCCTTTAACACCAAACTCACCCAACCAGGACATTGTGGACATTACTTTGCGTTGTGGGCCGCAGTCCTGAGCCAGTCAGGGTTCTCCTGAGAAACGAGGTTGTTCTTGGCAGATTCCGTTCAGCGTCAGTGATGTTAGCATCATCTCATATCTATAAAAAAAAAAGAAAAGCATTGTGTGAAGCTTGTTTTGAGAGTGACGAATGTTTTTCTTGTTCTATAGACATGATATCAGACTTTTCATGATGATGTGATACGGCAGCAACAGGCATGAGAACAGGGCCCCAGAGTACCGTCACTTTATGATGTAAGAGTTGGAGATTTCGTTATTTATTAAGATCGTGCTGCCAAACCGTAAAGAAAAATTACTCTTTAAACATTAACCCCATGAGTCTCTGTAAAAAAAAAAAATTGTGTTCTAGGTTTAGTTACTAAATTCGAGTCCTTTTTTTTTTTTCTTTCTTTTTTTGCATGAGACACGTGCATCGCTGCTCGTGATCTTGGTGACCTCGGGCAAATTTTACCTGTCCAAAAAAAAAAAAAAAACGCTCCCATGTACAGATCTTCCTCCCAGGTGAGAACCCATCATGAGAAAAGGGTTCATCTTCTGGTATTAAAGGGATAACCACGCTTTCAAACGGGGTCAGGTTCAGGTTCCACATGAACACGTTCCGAAGTCGGAAGCCAAAGTCGATACATCGAAATAAAATTGATGCAGCACGGATTGGCCGAGTTAGTGACGTAAACACTATTTCCAAGCTTAATCAACGTAAGATTTTAAAGAATAGCCTACGATTTGTAAATTCGTGTCGTAAATTTTACAGTCGAAACATCATTTTTTTTAGTTCGCTTCAGTGTCTTCTGTGAATATAACCGTGTTAACACCCACCAGCATCAAGTTTCAGTAGCTCAGCTCCTCTGAGAGCAATGTTAGAACTGAGAGTAGAACCGACTCAGAGTAGTGTTACCTCGCTGTCCTCCTTCATCAATCACTGATTGCAATTAAAATAATAGGATTTTGGCTCAGCCAGCAGTTTCACCAGCAGGTAATAATAAAAACGATCCTGACATTTATTGAAGTTAATTACAATCTCGATTGTTTAGAGAACAGAATTAGCCCCTCGGGGTTATCGGGAACATAAATTAATCTAATAAATGAGAGGCGAGTCACGGCAGACTGAGGCGTGGACGCCGGTGTGGGTGGATTTACGTTTGCATGGTTGGAATTCCACCCACTCACAGGTTTTCCTCGTCATGAAAGTGACCGAGTCTGTGCACTGCAGCAGGAAGGTTCTTGTGGTGGATGCCGAGAGGAACCGCCTGGTTCCGTTCAGACAGAATCATTACAAACAAAAACAAACGTATGCAGCTGGAATGGTTTGTTGTCTGAGGGATCCGGCATTAAGGCCTCATCTTTATGTAGGAACCGGAGAGGAACCGGCCACCTTCTTTGATAACCTTCTGTGGTTCTCCAAAGTGAGAACAAGTGACAAGTTGTGCAAGTTTTTTTTTTTTTTTTTTTTTTTTTAAACAGCTTAAGGTAAATTTTTGTATGAGATACGTGCATCGCTGCTCGTGATCTTGGTAACCTCTGTCAAATTCTACCTGTCAAAAAACGCAGTACAATCGTTCCCATGTACAGATCCTCCTCCCGGGTGAGAACCCATCATGAGAAAAGGGTTCATCTTTCGGTATAATCATGCTTTCAAACGGGGTCAGGTTCAGGTTCCACCTGAACACGTTCCGAAGTCGGAAGCTAAATTCGGATACATCGAAATTTTGGACGCAGCACGAATTGCCCGAGTAGTGACGTAAACGCTATTTCCAAGCTGACTGAACACTTAATCAACGTAAGATATCAAAGCATAACCTACAATTTGTAAGTTAATTTTAATAAATATGTTTTTTTTTTGGTACATCTACAATAACACCATTTTGTTAGTTAGTCGTACGATGCCGCAAAGCTCGACAGCATCCATGTTTTCGTTTTTTTACTTCCCATATAAACCACGGAGAAACGTACCGCCCAATCGGCACTTGGAAGCGCCATTAGTTCAAGTTCAATTCATTTATTTTTGTAAATAAATACATTTATTAATTTTTTATTTAGTTTTTCAACAACAGTACATCATCACAAAGCAGCTTTACAGAGTTATGAACCTTTAAACCCCCAAACAGCAAACCAAAGCGACAGTGGCAAGACAAAACTCCCTGTTATGTTGTTATTTTAAGGAAGAAACCTTGTGAGGACCCAGGCTCAGTGGGGGACTCATCCTCCTTGAGCGCCTGGGCAGCATCAACAGAGTAGGACAGCCATGTACAGAATGTGTGGTGATCATGTGACCCATATTTAATAATTAAAAAACTCTATGTAAGTCCATTAAGGGCGCAGCATCAAATAACATCAGGTTTGATGAATTTACAGTAGAGTTGGTTTTCTCCATAACTTCTGACTGTAATGTTCTCATTTGTAAGTCGCTTTGGATAAAAGTGTCTGCTAAATGACTAAATGTAAAACTATAACAGAAACCGAGAGAGAGAGAGAGAGAGAGAGAGAGAGAGTCTCAGTCCCGATTCGGACCAACCAAATCACTCAACCACTCAAAGTTAATTATTTAAACCAGTGGGAAACCGAAAGTCAGTCCCAAAGTAAAATGGACTGCTATCTGACCCTAAAGCGGCCGTACACACCGGCAGCCTATCTGAGCCGTGTGACCCGGACTGAGACACACCCTGACCAGGTACAGACTCAGCACATCAGCTGGACATCGAGACGGGGCGACACCGGCAGACCTGCTGCCCCCAGAGAAGAGGGTGTGTCAGCGATGCCCCCTGAACAAAACTGAGACAGAGCTGCACCTCCTCACAGAATGAACCAGATACACAGAGATCAGAGAAACATATTACACCAAGTTCACACACATCACCCCCAACTTCACCTCCCTCACACACACACACACACACACACACACACATCACCCCCGACTTCACCTCCCTCACACACACACACACACACATCACCCCCGACTTCACCTCCCTCACACACACACACACACACACATCACCCCCGACTTCACCTCCCTCACACACACACAAAAACTGCCCCACCTACTGGGGGAACACAGGGAGAGCTGTGTACTG
>JAFMOD010000211.1:192909-233832 GCA_019802435.1 Corydoras maculifer
TTTGGGACAAAGTCAAACGCCAAAACGTTAACATTCTGATAATTGGATGCCACGTTACGAAATTGTAGTTTAGAGATATTAAAGACATCAGATCAATATAAATAGTGTTGAGGTGACTAATAGAGAAGAACATACAAAACTTCTGCTACTCATTTCTGGTCTGTCTCTGATTTTTTTTATTTTTAATCTTTCATTTTTGGTAAGATTCAATATCATTTTATAAAACAAAATCATATAAGAAATTCAGGGTGGCACGGTGGCTTAGTGGTTTAGCATGTTCTCCTCTCAGCACTAGGGATTCCCGGTTCGAATCCCAATCTGGGTGGAGTTTCCATGTTCTCCCTGTGTCCGCATGGGTTTCAATTGAGTTCTTCAAATTGCCCCATATAGAGTGTGTGTGAGTGAGTGTGTGTCTAGTGATAGATTGGCGCCCTGTCCTGGGTGTATCTGCCCAGCGCCCAAAACGTTCTCCCCTGGATGGGCATCGGGAACCCCCCCGCGACCCTAATAGAGGGTGAAGAGGAAGATAATGGATGGATGGATGAGAAGTTCAAGGGAGGTCTGAACTCTCAGAGAGAGACACACTGACCAAAAGTTTGTAACCGCCAGTTTGGTTTTTTTAAAAAGCTTCTTATTTTATCCACCCTGTGAAATCTTCATCTGAGAAGAAACTATGATCTAAAGATGAACAGATGTGGAGAAGTAGAAGATCATAATAACATCAAAGAGTTTCATTGATAGATGTTTTGAGGTACGATGTTCCAGTGGTTACATAACGGGTTAATGTCACTACACTGAGATACAGTGGGAGTCAAAACATGTTGGAACAGGTCATTATTTAATCTCAGCCTTATACGTTATTCTTTTCCCACCATACACCTCTGACACCTCAGGTTCTCCATATGGAATTCCTCAGTAATTACAGGGGGGCGGGGTTCTACTTTTTCAGCGCTCTATGCAGTCATTCAGTTCAGTTGCAGCCAAAAGGAATCAATAATTTATTAACTCTTTTTTAAATTTCGTGTGTATCAGTGATTCATGCGGTAATAAATTTAATGAAGGCTGCGTCCCACGGATTTGGAGTGCGTTGGCGGGAACGTTGGGCTGAGAATCTGCCTCACAATCTGCGTTCCGATTCATCCCAAAAGCATGCGATGTGTGATGATAAGGACTCTGTCGTGGCGGTGCACATCCCAGAGTCTTCATCATCGCACATCGCATGCTTTTGGGATGAAGAGATGCTTTTGCGAGACAGATTCTCACAATCCAACCCCCCCCCCTCCCCCACGCAAGGGTCCCCAGTGTCAACCGCCTACTGACTGCAGTTCAGTACACAAAAAGTGTATAACCAGTGTCCAAATACGTGGCATGCATCCATCAGTAGGTCACAATTTCTAGGATGACCTTTTGAACAGAAAGCCATTTTAAAGTTCCCATCCACAGCACACTGTGGTATCCCATGATTCAACTGGAGATAGGTCATGTGATCCAGTGTGACCCAGCCCTCCCTCGCCCCAGCCACCTCCACCAACTCAACTGGGCGAGCCCCGAGGCGTTCCCAGACCAGCTGAGAGATATAATCCCTCCAGCGTATTTTGGGTCTTCCCTGGGGTCTCCTTCCAGCTGGACTTGCCTGAAACACCTCCCTAGGAAGGCGCTCAGGACAATCCACTCAAATGGGCTCACCACCTGTGGGGGGGGGGGAGTAATAGGGGTTCGGTGCAGTGTGGATCGGGCAGTGGCCGGAGTCATGGGCCTGGGCGTCGCGAATCTCACAACCAAATACCTCAACATAAAACATCACGATCATGTCCAAATATCATCAAAACTGGAACCAGCTGTGGGAACCGTTTCTCGGACAATCCGTCATAAAACAAGTACGAACAATCAGCTCGAGAACACGGCCATGTAAACAAACGCAGATTAAAGGACAGCAAGCAAAGAGGCCGATTCATGCCTGTTCATAGTTCCCGGAGAACCTTCCCCTGTTGGTGTTTCATAGAAAATGAGTTCTCAGATCTGTTCAATCTAAACGTGTCCGCAACGCAAACTTTTAAAAAACGACAAACGCAGAACTTGTTGGTAAGCATTTGTGGTTTGTGACGATGAGGGAATGAACAATCATTTGTATATAATCGCCAACAAAAACAACAAAACATGTCCGACACGCATCACCGCTGCAACATCACTGCAGGGTGACTGAGCCTAAAACAACCAATCAGCAGATCACGGGGGGGGGGGGGGTGACTCACAGAGTATAGAAGCAGAGTTGTACCTAATAAAGTGGCCGGTGACTGTGCAACTGTGGTTTTACTTTGTATGGTCAGTCAGCCGAATGAGACATTAATTACTTTTATTGCCGCAGAACGGTGGAACGATCTTCCCAACTCCGTCCGTACGGCAGAATCACTGAGCAGTTTTAAAAAAACTACTGAACTGAAGACCTGGGGATTCCCGGTTCGAATCCCAATCTGGGTGGAGTTTCCATGTTCCCCCCGTGTCTGCGTGGGTTTCCTCTGGGTTCTCCGGTTTCCTCCCACAGTCTAAAAACTTGGATCAAGGTCAATTGAGTTCTACAAATTGCCCCATATAGAGTGTGTGTGTGTGTGAGTGAGTGTGTTCCCAGCGATGGATTGGCGCCCTGTCCTGGGTGTATCTGCCCAGCGCCCTAGACCTTCTCCCCTGGGTGAGCATGGGGAACCCCCCCCGCGACCCTAATAAAGGAAGATAATAAATGAATGAATGAATGAACTGAAGACGCATCTTTTTAACAAATACCTGTTGTAAAAAAATTTAATTATGAAAAGGAGCGGGGGGCAGCATCGAACAACAATCAGGTTTGATGAATTTACAGTACAGTATAGTTTTCTTCATAACTTCTGAATTGTGGTGTTCTCATTTGTAAGTCGCTTTGTAAACCTTCCTTGTAATTCCACATTTCTCCCACAGTGGTCGCCAAATCCCGAAATGAGACCCTCTGCGCTTTAGATTTACATTGACAGTGGTGTGTGACGGTGCGAAAAAAAAGAAAAGTACGTGTATGAAGAAACAACATTTACTTTTCTTTCTTTCTTTTTTTTTTTTGCATCTACAAACATGAACGCAAAAACCAAACCCTTACAAAAATGTTGCAATGAAACCAAGTTCCAGCTTTTAAAGTTAAAGTTTGCTGTTTGTTGAATTTAATTGATGGATTAATATCTTATGTTTAAGTGAAAGTCATTTTTAAAGAGAACGACATCGCCTTTGCTTTCTCACATAATGACGCTTTAAAGGAAAACTTTTGTTCTCTCGCAGTCGTGCAAGACCTTGCGTGTCAGCGTTGCGGCTCGTTATCTTGCGAGGTGAAGTCGCTTTACGCTGCTTCAAAAGTCTAAAAGGCCCGGAGCAACAGGCATATCAGGGCCTTTCAGGCTTCAGGTTCGATTCCGCGAGATGTTCCGGCGCCCCCTGTTCAATTTGCCCCAGGTTTCCAGAGCAATGACCGACAAACCACCCGAGTATCTCAGTAGCTCTGAGTGAAGGTTTTTTTGTTTTTTTCCCAGCTGTATATGTAAATTCTCTTCTGACTGATAAGAAGACAAACGAGTTGGATGACCTCTACTCAGCACCTCGGGGATAATCAGGCTTGCATGCGGGCTCTGGTCTGTTTTTATCACTTCTTTAAACTTTTACAGTCGCCGATGCTGGGAAGAACAAATCTAACCAAATTTCTTTATACAAAATGCATAAGCAGTTTTTTTATTTTTATTTATTTTGGTATCACTCTTATCGCTGATGTCTGGAGGAATGTTGTGCCTGCATTGTGTGCAATAACATTCCTTGATCTAAAATGTAGGACTTTTAATTTGTTGCATTTAAAAAAATACTAACCAAGGAAAACAGTGAGAGTCAACTATACTACAGTGTCATGTTTGTTGGTGAAATAAGTTTAAAGTTGTTTAATTTTACATTACGTTGGTTAAAACGTGCTTCGCAAACAAAACCTGAAATATTCATTCAACTTTTTTTATTTCATTAATTGATTGTTGCCTTTTTTTATTAATTAATAACTAAATAAAAAATTGCATATCATGTTTAAATTTACCCAGAAGAGCATCTGCGAGGTCAAATACTAATGAATCAGGCCTTCCCTAAATTATTACCACAAAGTATAGTGTGCATTTTTCCTAAATTCATGTGTTTAATGTTTCACCCCTGTGGTACCGGCACTGAATGAAATCAATTGAATAATTAAGAGGACTGTCCCAATAATTTTGCCCACGTGATGAGCACCAATACCAGCCTAAAAAAAGCTGCACTCTCTGCCCTTTAAAGCTCTCTTCTACCTCTTTCTGGTGCAGATGGAGATAATACACTGTAGAACCAAAAGAATGAGGACATGCCACTTAATCAGCAAATCCAGGGGTTTCAGTCAGTCCCACAGGGGTGTAAAACTTCCCACAGGGGTTCCAATACGTTTGTCTATATAGCAGGGGGCGTTGTTAGACCTGGGCTTTCGGGGCTATAGCCCCGGACGTTTTGGCAGTAGCCCCGGATCGAATGAGACCAGCTTTCTCTGGCCGTCTGTCCTCAAGAAACGGGGCCATATGGAGTCACCGTCAACTGTTTGTGCTTCTAAACTCTGTGTGTGTGTGTGTGTGTGTGTGTGTGTGTGTGTGTATGTGTGTTTGAGGGAGACAGATTTTTTTCACCAGTTTCGGGAGTAAAGTAACCGTAATAACTGTATGTTGGCTGTAAAGAGCAGCGTCTCAGCTTTCAGAAACCATCTGAATTTTTCCGAAGGCGCAAACTCTCGCAGAGTTACGGTAATTAAATTAAAACCTCGTTAAAATGGTCTCATCTGAGACTCGTAAAACGGATTCATGCTCTTCTGCTGAAGCTCAGGTTGTTTATTCAAAAATTTTCAGCCAAAACCGTCATTTATTAGAGCTGAATGTGCTCTCCACTACTGACAGACACATTTCACATGTAATTTTATTTGATCCAATATAACTAATAAACGATCAAACTAAATGAATGGAACAACAATTTCAAAAAGGGGTAAATAAACTCATGAAAGGGCACTTTTTTTAAAGAGGACAGCGGGGGGAATAAGGGATCCGGGCTAAAGCGCCTGATGTTTCTAAACCCTAAAAACGCCCCTGCTATAAAGTGTTTTTATTGCACAACTGTGAACTTACCGTCATTTTAATGGAACCATGGAACCAAACCTGATCAGAGTCAGTCTGATTCACTGACCTGCTGCCCTCACTTCCGTCTCCGGTCCGAGTGGAGCATCATGAAGACATCAGACCACCCTAGAGGACCTTGGACATCGGTGACTTGGTGATGATCAGCTGAAAACAATCGAACAAACAGACAAAGCCAAATCAACCAGCTGTCCCTCAGAAGGAACGGTGATGGATTCAAATAAAATTTCAGAAAAACATTCAAATCACAGTTTAATGTTTTAATGTATTCTACAAAAAAAAAATAGAAAAAACTATTAATGGAAATCTGCATAACTCCATCCCACCCCACCCCACCCCACCCCACCCCACATGCATATGATACGTATGTACATATAAATCAAATCACAGACAGAGAAGCAAAAAATATCAAAGGTTCTTGTTGCTTTGAAGTTGAGGCTAAATAATGAATAAATTTTGTCCTGTTACTTCAACATTGTTAGTTTTTTTTATTATTATTTTTTTATTTACAAACCAGTTTGTAGAAAGTAAATCAATTGGATCTAAAGTGATTTATGAGATGAACGTGCCACGACTCGCCTAACTCAACGAAGATTTTGGGTTACAGTAAATATTAGATCTGTGTTTGTACCTGCGAGTGTATCATATCATGACACCCCCCCACACACACCCCTGCCTGATGTAATCATGAGTGACAACCGACTGTGTGTGAACACAGAGAACTTCAACCCCACCCACATTCAGCCACATGCCATCTCTGATGGAACGTTCAGCGTCCTGTCCTGCGAGATGTGGTAGCTGGAAGGTCTTAACGTAATGCTGCCACCACCGTGCTTTACAGTATTTATGGTGTACAAACAGAGCGGCCTTCGTCAAACATTCTGGTAGAAGATTTGGGAGTTTATGATTGTTGTAACCACCAAAAAACAAGGTGGTGGCCGGAGAACGTTATGAGGTGGCCTCAAACACAATGACCTCAAACGCATAGAAAACATGTTTAGCTTAGAACCCTGACATAGATCCCATAGAGCATCCGTGGATGGCCTTGAAGATTGCAGTGCATTTTGGGTCGCCACCAAAGTTAGCTCCAAAACAATTTAACCTAATCAAGACGCGGTCCATCAAGGAGTTTAAACTTTATAGACATTTATTCATCTGCAGATAAATTGTGCATTAAAATGTTGCCCTTTGTATTGTAACATCGAAGCCAGTTCAATCATCGCTGGTGCGATATGAATCCGTGTGGCGACATCTGCTGGTCACACAGGAGAAGCGCACGTCGATCGCTTTCTAAATTTCAGCTCTAAAGTCAGTTTTTATGGCGCGTGGTGGTCCGACGACCCCAGCCATGCTTTTACAATTAGGTCAATTTAGAGAACCGTGTACATGGACTATTAATATTCAGACAAACAAACCGAGTTTTCTTTTGTTATATATTCATTCAGTGAATGAATATACAATATATATAGTTAAGGTTTTCTTTTGGAGATGCAGCTCTGTATTTCACATGTTGAATCCTGAAGGTAAACTCTGAATTCCATCGCACATGTTGCTTTAGTGGAACTGCTGAATGTAAAAGAAATGTTTTTCTTCTCCATTGTGAGCGATGAGTGAAGAGTGAACGCTCCCTAACAACACCTGCCGAATTGAGACTTGGTGCCAGGTTCTGATATGGTAAATGGTAGCTGTGAATATCTTCAACACACTGCTCCTTTTTTTTTTATTCTACATTGGCAATACGCTGGCACACAGCCGCAGGAGTCTCAATGGGGCAACCAGCCTGGACAGGCTTTAGCTGGCCTTATCTAAAAGGTCATAGTGCAATCAAAATCCACATTACGAGTTAAAATTCCTTCATGATACTCAATGGCCTCACTAATTTTGACCTCTTATTATGACCCATTTCAGGCGCTGGGCAGGACGCCAGTCTATCATTGGACACACACTCACTCACACACACACTCTACAGTATATGGGGCAATTTGGAGAACTCAATTGACCTTGATCCATGTTTTTGGACTGTGGGAGGAAACCGGAGAACCCGGAGGAAACCCATGCGGACACAGGGAGAACATGGAAACTCCACCCAGATGGGGATTCGAACCGGGAATCCCTAGTGCTGAGAATCATCCACCACTCTTAAAAATTCATTCATTCCACGTAATCCTCTACTGGTGGTTGTTGGGGGGGGGGAGGGGGGGAATGCCCATCCTCCGGGGGGCAATGTTTCGGGTGCTGGGCAGATACACACAGGACAGGGCGCCAGTCTATTGCTGGGCACACACTCACTTACACGGATACACTCTATATGGGGCAATTTGGCACATTCAATTTACATTGATCCATGTTTTTTGCACAGCGGGAGGGAATCGGAGAACCCAGAGGAAACCCATGCGGACACGGGGAAAACATGCAAACTCCGCCCAGATTTGGATTCAAACCTGGATCCCCAGCACAAAAAAATATTCCATATTCCTTTTCGGCTTTAATTTTTTTTTAAACCTTTGCCAGATTCGAAGAGTCTGTTTTCCTTCTATTTTGGTCTGAATAATAATTGTTTTTAAAAATTTGTCATTTATAATCATAAACCAAATTAAATTTGGGTGTGTCTTTGATGTTGGTAGTTGCTGACATCAGCAGCGTCTCAAACTCCACAGTAAGAGAAACAGAGTGTTGATGTACCTGCTGAGGTTTGCAGAACTTTAACTTCTCCTCTGAGTCTCTGTTCGAACCTGAGCTGCCGGCGTGTCCTGCGCCTCCGGATAAAGCGGCACTCATGGTTCCTGAAAAAGACCCCTCTGTGCAAATGATGTCCATCATTTCAGAGTTATAGGAACTAAATAATTTAATTTAATTTAATCTGTTATTTACATTGAGATCCTGCATCACAGAGTCGGTTCATTCATAAGAGACGGATTGTGAATCCATTCCCTCTGCAATTACTGTGGGTTTTATCCAGTCGACTTCAAAAGTACATTGGCGACATGATTATTTATATAATTAGAAAGATATGATTAATGAAATAAATAATACTCAATTGTCTAACAATCGGAGTTAAGTCTTTAAAGCGCTTTTACATTTATTGCATTTTGTTTTGTTTTTTTATTAGAGAATATGAAACAGTGCCATCGCGAATGTAATTGTGTACAATATATATTTTATTATATATGTCTTTCAATTTTAGCCTCCAAAAATAAGCAATACAATTTAAAATTGTACAATCATGTTTTTTCGCAATGATGTTAAAAGTCTTTAAAAAAAAAAAAAAAACGTCCACATTCAATAAAAGTCCTGTAAACTCGTGCTGTAGAGTGCAGATCGAGAGACCCATCAAGTGCAAAATTCCCAACCCCCTCAATCACCCCTCAACCCCCTCCAGCCCCTGCCCCCCCTTTCCTGGGGATAAAAAAAATCACATTACATTTGGAGGTTCCTCTCAGCCATGGCTTGTTGACAGATGGTCTCTAATGTTCGAAACTTTGGCCCCAGGTTCTGCAGGAGGTGCATGGGAACGTCGTTGCTGCCGATGGAGAGAGCGTCCAATGACAAGCACTTACTGCTCGAACCTTCGCTGTCGTACTCGCACGGCTGATACTGTGGGAAATCCAGCTGCTCCTCCTGGACATTATTCAACATCTGCAGAGGTTTAAAATGCATTGAGTCAGTCAAAAGTTACCCGACACACCATCGCCACCACCCTCAACTCCACCACCATCCTCAACCCTACCAACACCCTCAACCCCACCACCACCCTCAACCCAACCAACAACCTAACCTCACAAGTGTTTATACAATTTGTTAGTTCACTTTACTCTGTTCTCCTATGTTCAGGACCCCCTCAGAGCAGATATTATTAGGGTGGTGGATGATTCTGCAGTAACGCTGGCATGGCGGTGCAGGTGTGTTAGTTTGCAGTAAATCTAGTAAAAGAGCACAAACCATTCCATGGGTTGGTGAAAAAGCAGCCCGAGAGAAGATCTTACCAAATCGATACGTTTCTCCAGGTTGTAGTCTGGGGTTCCACTGTAAGATCTGGACAAGGTCCTCTGAGGAGCAAATCCATGGATTAAAAAAATAAAATATTAATAAAGGAAATTTTAAAAGGACTTTCATTAAAAGTAACCAACCCTGGTGGATTTTGTCCTGTATGTGTTCAAGCCCTGATGGAATAATAAAAAAAAAACAATATTAGAAATTATACAATATTGTTAAGATCCTAAATACATAAACACAAACTAATATGTTCAGAAGTGTATTTAATGTTGATTAAATAAGATACGCAGAAATACAAAAATCCATATCAATTACAAACTATTTCCTGCTTATTGGAATAAGCACATCCAATGGACTCTTAAACCCTGAATCTGAGCCGCCACCCTAAAGCCCTGGAGCCACAGCATCTGCAGTGAAGACGTGGAAAACCCCAACCACCCGTAACTCTTAGGGCCGCGCCCTTTTCTAGTCGTTATGTTTGAAGCACGCACTATGAATTGCCACTTAATAACTCCAACGCGATCGATGACACCACCGATAACTGCTGCCAAGTTTGTATGAACAGTATATTATTTGTTGTGTGAATTTGGGTCATTTACCAAAAACTACTTGTAAAGCACTCTGTCCTGAGGGTTTATTGGAACAGATTATTTCAGAACAAGATGTTGCTTTTGGCGTGACTAATTAAAGCTAATATAAAAAAAACTTAATTAATTTATTAATTTGGTCAAATGGGGGGGGGGGGGGGGGGGGGGGGGGGGGGGGGGGGGGGGGGGGGGGGGGGGGGGGGGGGGGGGGGGGGGGGGGGGGGGGGGGGGGGGGGGGGGGGGGGGGCTCCGGGTTCTCCGGTTTCCTCCCACAGTCCAAAAACATGGATCAAGTTAATTGAATTCTCAAAAATTGCCCAATTTAGAGTGTGTATGTGTGAGTGAGTGAGTGCCCAGCGATGGATTGGCGCCCTGTCCTGGGTCTATCTGCCCAGCGCCCGAGACGTTCTCCCCTGGATGGGCATGGGGAACCCCACCGCGACCCTAATAGAGGATAAGCGGAAGATAATGAATGAATGAATGAATGAATTTGGTCAAATGTTAAAACACGTTAAAGAATGAGAACTGAAACATTTTTGGCCGAAATGAAATATATATTAGCACGTTCGCCTCTCAGCACTAGGGATTCCCGGTCGAATCCCCATCTGGGTGTTCTCCCCGTGTCTGTGTGGGTTTCCTCCGGGTTCTCCGGTTTCCTCCCACAGTCTAAAAACATGGATCAAATCAATTGAATTCTCAAAATTGCCCCATATAGAGTGTGTCTGTGTGAGTGAGTGTGTGCCCAGCGATGGATCGGCGCCCTGTCCTGGATCTATCTGCCCAGCGCCCGAGACGTTCTCCCCTGGATGGGCATGGGGAACCCCACCGCGACCCTAATAGAGGATAAAGTGGGAGATAATAAATGAAAGAATGAATGAATTATTGGCTGTGGTCGCTACTTTGACTTCCATGGGAAGTAGGGCGATGTTGAGTTGTGCCACACGCGGCCACCAGAGGGCGCCCAGTCCACTCTAATAAGTAAAAAAGAAACCCGTATAGATCCAGACAGAGTCGAAAAGCGTGTAAATCTGTAGATAGTAATTTTGGGGAAGTAAATTCTGAGAGCTTAAGTCGTGTTCACAAATGCTTTTTTTGGTAAAAACTGTTTATCTTTAATGAGTCGACTTGAAAAATAAGTAAAAGCTTACGAACCGGAATGGTTCCGGCATAGTTCATGCTCTGAATGGTCTGCTGCTGAAAATACCAACAAAAACAATTTAATACGATTAAAAACACGTGTTATACATCTGAAATCATTGGCAGTTGTATATATTGATAAAGTAATAATAATAATAATAATAATAATGTAATTGAATTTCTTCTCGTACTTGGGTTCTCCCGAAGGTTCTCATGGTGTCATTGGCGTCCATGTATCCGGGGGGGAGAGTTCCGAGCTGAACAAACAGACATGTTTACAGAACTCTCTCAGAACCCGTTTATCGTCAATGGTACGTCTTTTGAAAGAAGAAAACTGGTACAAACCGGAATAGATCCACCATGACTCAGGGTCTGGAAGTTCTGCTGTTGAAACCATGAGAAAAAAAAAACAATGATACGACTGAAAGATCCAATAAACCCCGTGAACGCCACTGGTTCATAATTATATTCATAAAGTAAACCTAATGAATTAGAATTTTAATACTTTAATTTAATATATCAAGCTGCAACAGATGGGCCTTCCATAAACCGTTGTCCATAATAACATAGCTAGGTGCTGGACATATTGGAGAACATGCCAACTCCACGCAGACCGTGTTTACTCCAGTAGAAATAGAACCGAGGATGTTCATGCCGTGAGGTGTCACTCGATTCAAAGACATTTATATTGCAGCTTGTTTTAAAGAAGTGGAACAAAACCCATGATGACACAGGGAGAACATGCCAACTCCAAACAGGGGTTGTGGATAAGTCGCACTGCACATCAAAATCTGATGTATTATAATGTATATTCATCATTATCGGGATCACTTGTGTAATACGTCGTGTAAATATTAACCTTTTTTTTTTTTATAGAAAGAAATAAAGAGTCTCACCGAAATTGTATTTTGGAAATCCGTGTGGTTGTCCTTCAGTATTAAGGACAGCGGAGGCTGAGGAGAGAGGGAGGGGAGGGGGGGGGGTGAGAAAACCTGTGCCAAAACCTGTGCGAACCTTAAAAATATACACTCATCTAACACTACAAACAAGAGGAGAACATACAAATCTCCACTAAGAATGGACATTCTGCATCCAATCTACACAGAAGTCAATGTCCCCATGCTCATCCAGGGGAGAACGTTTCGGGCGCTGGGCAGATACACCCAGGACAGGACGCCAATCTATCGCTGGGCACACACTCACAGACGCGCACACAGGCACACTCTATATGGGGCAATTTGGAGAACTCAATTGACTCAATTGATCCATGTTTTTGGACTGTGGGAGGAAACCTAAGAACCCAGAGGAAACCCACGCGGACACGGGGAGAACATGGAAACTCCACCCAGATGGGGATTCGAACCGGGAATCCCTAGCGCTGAGAGGAGAACATGCCAAACACTAAGCCACCATGCTGCCCTAATATAAAGCTTAATAACAGCATCACATCATAACAATGTGAGATCAAAGACTTCAAATCATCAAAGTGTAGCTCACGAACCTTCTGTGAACACGGTGATTCCACGTTGTACCTCATGAGCGTCTGATCCGTTTCATCCTCCAAAACGAAGGTCCGTTTCTTTTCGCCACACGAACACAAGATGAGGCAGCAGGTCAGCACTGCAATCATTTACAGTAATTAACACTGAATAATTAAGGGTTTAAACAGCGCTATTGAAGTAAATGAGTTGTGCAGCGTTAGTCAGCAGTGTTCTTGCGGTTTTAGCTCGGAGGTTTCCCAGGAATCAGGTTTATCAGGTGTTAATGATGGCAGCGCTCGTTAATCAAATCCAGCATCATTAACGGCCTTGAAGTCCCCGAACTCGACCAGTTCATACAGGAGGCTTTGAGTGTGAGGAGATCACGTCTACCTAACTTAATGGGGACAGAGCTCCAGCCCTTCCTCCCCACAGTCACGTCCCTATTGGACTCACGGACAGCTGTGAAATCACTGGGATTCGAACCAGCAACGTCCAGATGATGAGCTCAGTGCTGTTCTGTTCAATATTTGCAGCGGGCGCCAGAATTAAGATCATCATCATAAAAAAAAATGGGCCTTCCCCAAAAGGATTCCACAAGTTGGAAAGAAGCGATTGTCCAAAATACATGTTTAGGTGGTTGATCATATATTAATTAAAATGTTGTATGTATTATGTATGTATGTATGTATGTATGTATATATATATATATACACACACACACACACACACACACATCCATTATCTTCCGCTTTATCCTCTATTAGGGTCATGGGGGGGGGGGGTTCCCCATGCCCACCCAGGGGAGAAAGTTTCAGGTGCTGGGCAGATACACCCAGGACAGGGGGGCAATCACTGGACACACTTTCACTCACTCACACACACTCTATATGGGGCAATTTGGAGAACTCAATTGACCTTGATCCATGTTTTTTGGACTATGGGAGGAAACCGGAGAACCCGGAGGAAACCCACAGGGGGATAACATGCAAACTCCACCCAGATTGGGATATATATATATATGCAATATTCATTAGACTTACATAGGAACAGGAACAGCGATGTTAGTAAAATTCCTATAGCTGCGACTGCGAAGCTGGAGCTACGAGGCAGCAGGCCACGGCATTTGTCTTTCGTCCCACAATCACACAGCTCCACCTTCAGGTCGGCGTGTGTCAGACCCCCCTGATTATCCATGATCTTCAGAGGAATCGAGTAATTTCCATACGGCAGCTTCTTCAAACTTGTGAGTGACATTTCTTCACCTGCAGGATGAAGATCATCGGTGCACCTTATTCCACTGGAAGTTTGGCATGTTCTTTATTTCATGTATTTACAGAAAGGCACACGCAGGTTTGTGTATTTAATAATTCATTTTCATCTTTAATTCAGCATCACAGCTGTTGTGAAGGTTTTATATTGTTTATATGTCTAAGTGTAAGTTTTTATAAATTAAACACTTATCTTTCTAAGCACCGGGATAGGCTCAAGCATTCTCATGACCCTGATCGGTCAGTTTAATTTACTACATGAGAGTATTTATAGATAACGACAGGTCAGCAGGTGGACAAACAAATACATCGCGTTCCTCACGTACCTGCTGATGGTTCCACCTTCCAGTGGTTCTTTTGTTCTTCGTCAGCCAGCGAGAACTTAAACGGCCCTCCGTATGGCGGCTTGTCCTCGTCCTTGGCCTTCACCGTCACCGGCTTGTCTTTGTTGCCGCAGACGACGGTGCTGTTGGAGAGAAGCCGTGGCGTGTGATCGTTTCGGTCTCCCAGGTGGATGATCAGAGTTCCAGTTCCTGTAGCAGGAGGTGTTCCTGCCTCACACACAGAATTTTATAAGACACAATGTTTGTATTAGTTTATAATAGCTGATCCTTTAATAGTATAAAACCATCCCCGGTTATTTATTGCAGGTTATAATAATTTTTATATGATTATGGGTGGTTAACGTTCAGAGGGCAGTTTGGGGAAGTTCCTGTGGTCCTGCAAAATGTCCTCCGTAATATCGCTTCTGTGCAACATCCAGAGGGGGTGGATGGGGGCAGAGGGGGTGGACGGACTGTAGGTTGTTATGCATATGAATATCTGCCTTAATGGTTCGACAAAAGGGGGGGCTGTTGTCCTCAGAATTTTAAGGGTCCAGGAAGACCAGTGTTAAGAAAGGGACGAACCACCAAACCACCAAACCACCCAGACGAGTGAAAGCTGTTGAAGCTGCGAATTGGGAACCAATTAGGAACCAAGTACTTTGGCCTATAGAATTGGGAACCAATTGGGAAACTAGTACTTTGGCCTATACAGAGTCTTTGAAGTCCCTAAAAGCACTATATAATTAAAATGTATAATAATTCATTCATTCATTCATTATCTTCCGCTTATCCTCTATTAGGGTCGCGGTGGGGTTCCCCATGCCCATCCAGGGGAGAACATCTCGGGCGCTGGGCGCCAATCCATCGCTGGGCACACACTCACTCACACAGACACACTCTAAATGGGGCAATTTTGAGAGAATTCAATTAACTTGATCCATGTTTTTGGACTGTGGGAGGAAACCGGAGAACCCGGAGGAAACCCACGCAGACACGGGGAGAACATGGAAACTCCACCCAGATGGGGATTCGAACCAGGAATCCCTAGCGCTGAGAGGCGAACGTGCTAACCACTAAGCCACCGTGCCGCCTATGTATAATAATAATAATAATAATAATTATTATTATTATTATTATTATTATTATACCGTTAAAGCATTTATTATCAATTCTATAAATAGAATTGGAACGTTGTTCTGATCTGATTTCTACATGAGATTGGGACCAATTGTGGACCCATTGGGAACCAACTGATATTGTGATGTAATAAGTTCCTGTATGTGTTTCAGTTATTTGGTCTATAGAGTGTGGATGATAACGTGTTGCCGTACCGTTATCGGTTGCTGTAATCACCACGGTGTAGGTGTCGCTATGGACAAACGGAGACTCGCGGTCCATCCTCTGTACCGTGGTGATGCTCCCGGTCTTTGGGTCGAGGCTCATCCACTTAGCCGGATCTTCCACCAGTTCGTACCTCGGATCACAACGGCCTCGTTATTGTTTTGATTGAATTTTTACACAACTTTTTCTAATAAAACATATTCTTCTCTACAGCGGAGCGTCTTTACGGCTTTTTAAATATTTTGCTTTAAACTAACACCTGATTATTAAAACAATTTAAAAAATTTGAATTATAAATAAATATATATAAATATATATAAATATATAAATAAAATTTATTATTATTATTATTATTATTATTATTATTATCATTATTATTAAACCATTAAATCATTTACTATCAATTATTTCTTTATTATAAATAGAATTGGAACACGTTACTGGGTCCAGTTGTTCTGTTCCATTTATCCAACAGCTTTTATTTGAAAATAACAACCTATTAATTGTTTTTTTGTCTACTGCAAATCTAGTTGTAAACATGGCCCCGCCCCATTCTTCATGACATCACCAGACTACACCACCCCGAACAGATCATTAAATCAGATGTAATTGATTCCTAATGTTTTAACATCCAAAACATGAACATAAAGCAACATCCTTCAGTTTTAAAGGGGAAGTGACCCCCGTCTCACTTGATTTCTTTGACGTCGGAGTCCTCGTCCGTGACGACAGGCGTGTACAGCAGGTCGCCTGGCTCCGCCTCCTCGAACCTGAACACCTTCTCCACCGTTTTCCCGAACACAGGGGGGTCGTTCTCGTCCAGAACCTGCACCGTTACAGAGACGGCGCTGTTTTTCTTCACCGAGTCCGATAATGGGTAAAGGGCCTTTCCGTCCACGCACAATGACAGCGATTCCACGTTTTCCACGCCGATCTGCAGGGAAATGTTGGTCGTCTTCACGAAGTTCCTTTCCTGTAGACCAGATAAATCAACTTTTTTTAATTTATCAATGATCATTATATTATTAAATCATTATCAAACCTTCTGTAGGCCTAATGGTTTCCATATTTGGCACTTCAGGTATAAGTAGGAAGTTTAACAGCAAAATAATTAAAAAAATGTAATGAAATAAAATTGAAAAAATTAAATACAATAAAATAAAAAAAATAAATAAATGACCTTCCTCACATTCTGTAGTAAATAAAGTTTATCTGTGTTTATTTTTTGAGTTTATGAAGCATAATGCTCGAGACAAACGAATGCTGCATCACATCTGGAGCAAACAAGTGAGTATCATTCAGAAAGAGACATTTGCAGAAGGACAAATTATAGTATTATGATCACCAATGGTACCATGATAGTTAATATAATACTTGGTATTTGTGGAAAAAAATGACTGACCTTGACGACTTTAAGAACTCCCTGATTGGTCGCCGGGGGGGGGGGGGGGGGGGGGGGGGGGGGGGGGGGGGGGGGGGGGGGGGGGGGGGGGGGGGGGGGGGGGGGGGGGGGGGGGGGGGGGGGGGGGGGGGGGGGGGGGTGTTGGGAGCGTCCAGGTCGGTCACCGAGACACGCAAGATCTCTCGCTGTTCCATTTCATTCACTTGAGTGAAATACTGTATGAGAAAAAAATAATATTTTGCTAATACTGAATCCTGGACCCCCCCCCCCCCCAAAAAAAAAAAAAAAAAAAAAAAAACATAAATTTCCCTAATTACAGCATGGAACAGGCATTTTTTTTTACTAGGGGATATTGTTACGGTTTACATTTTTGGCAGTGAAGACCGGTGCGTGAGTGTTGGAGTCGGTGATGTAGAGGATGATGGGGGCGGTGGAGGAGAGCGACGGTGATCCATGATCTTTCACCTCCGCGAGCAGTTTATACGTCTGTGCTTTCTAAAGAAAAACAATAAATGAAACGTCTATTCAACATAAAATCTCTCAGCACAACGTTCACTATTTGTGGGTGTGGTAGCTCAGTGGCTAACAATCCAAGGGTTGTGGGTTCAAATCTCAGGTCTACTGAGGTGACCAATGTGGCTCCTTGAGCAAGACCCTTAACCCTAATTGCTCCAGGGACTCTGAGTGTTGTTTTGGATACAGCGTGTGCTAAATAACCAAATTTAAATTTATTTATGAGACGAGGATTCTGAGGAAGAGTGTAGGAATCTCACGTCGTAGTCGAAGCAGCCGGTGAAGACGAGCTTTGAGGTCAACGAGGAGATGGTGGTGTTCGACAAAGTTGTGAGGGAGAAGGTTGGCGACATCGGTTCCTGAGACACTATCCTCATGGTCATGCGAGCGTTGTTGCTAAAAGGTTCGTCAGCGTCCGTAGCCAACAGTGAAACATGGAGTGCTTCTGATGGAGAGAGAGAGAGAACCAAACGTATGGATGAGGGTCGAGGGCCGTTCCATCGGTGGTGTAATCATTCATTCATCCATTATCTTCCGCTTCATCCTATATTAGGGTCACGGGGGGTTCCCCATGCCCATTCAGGGAAGAAAGTTTCGGGCACTGGGCAGATAGACCCAGGACAGGACGCCAATCTATTACTGGAAACACACTCACTCACACAGACACACTCTATATGGGGCAATTTGGAGAACTCAATTGACTTGTTCCATGCTTTTGAACTGTGGGAGGAAACCGGAGAACCCGGAGGAAACCCACGCGGACACGGGGAGGACATGGAAACTCCACCCAGAGGGGAATTCGAACCGGGAATCCCTAGAGCTGAGAGGCGAACGTGCCAACCACTAAGCCACCGCCCCGCGGTGGTGTAAACAGATACCATATTTTTGTGAAAACATTTCAGGAGGAACATTTCGTTCCCTCGACCCTGATGTTTACTGAATAAACAGTAACTCACCTTCTTTGATGTTTTCCGGAACCCGAGCTTTGAACGTGTTGGGGATGAACATGGGTGCGTTATCATTTATGTCCTTGATCGCCACACTGAAGGCCAAAGTTTTATCCAAAGTTTTGTCGGTGTATCGGTCCAAAACATCGAAATCCACCTGATTATAAACAAAATGCCGTGATGTCATAACTCTCATCATCTTCATCATGCTGATGTCATCTGCAGGCTGGAGCTACGCTCTTCCATGAGGTTTTATTTCAATTATCAGAGGGATTTTACCATCTTCCGCTTTATCCTCTATTGGGGGTTCCCCATGCCCATCCAGGGGAAAACCTTTCGGGCGCTGGGCAGATACACCCAGGACAGGGCGCCAATCTATCGCTGGGCACACACTCACTGACACAGACACACTCTATATGGGGCAATTTGGAGAATTCACTTGACTTGATCCATGTTTTTTGGACTATGGGAGGAAACCGGAGAACCCGGAGGAAACCCACGCGGACACGGGGAGAACATGGAAACTCCACCCAGATGGGGATTCGAACCGGGAATCCCTAGTGCTGAGAGGAGAACATGCTAAAGCACTAAGCCACCGTGCCGCCTACTCACACTCTATATGGGGCAATTTTGAGAACTCAATTGACCTTGATCCATGTTTTTGGACTGTGGGAGGGAACCGGAGAACCCAGAGGAAACCCACACGGACACGGGGAGGACATGAAAACTCCACCCAGATTGGGATTCGAACCGGGAAACCCAATCTTATTTTATTAAAACAATGATTTAAAATTAAAGGATCAAACTCTAATTGAAAGTATCCATTCATTCATTATCTCCCGCTTATCCTCTATTAGGGTCGCGGTGGGGTTCCCCATGCCCATCCAGGGGAGAACATCTCGGTCGCTGGGCAGATAGACCCAGGACAGGGCGCTAATCCATCGCTGGGCACACACTCACTCACACAAACACACTCTATAGGGGCAATTTTTGAGAATTCAATTAACTTGATCCATGTTTTTGGACTGTGGGAGGAAACCGGAGAACCCGGAGGAAACCCACGCAGACACGGGGAGAACATGGAAACTCCACCCAGATGGGGATTCGAACCGGGAATCCCTAGCGCTGAGAGGCGAACGTGCTGACCACTAAGCCACCGTGCCGCCTAATTAAAAGTAAATATATATAATTAAAATGTAATGATAAAAACGTCCGCATAGTTCTGTCCTTTTGAACACGGTATGTTTGTTAAATGGACTTGCCGTGATGATGGGGAACATCTCCCGATCGACTGCTCGCACTGCGTAGACGTCTCCGGTCAGATCATTGATGGTAAACAAGTTCAAAGGGGGTTCCGTTACCCCCTGCCCACTGATCTTAAACTTTACAGAGTGGTTCTGCTGTTTATCGTTAAATAACTGAAACCAAAATGAAGAACGTCTATTAGAGATAAAGAAACAAACCTGAGAACAGTCTGAGTCTTCCCAATCAGTGGAGTTGATGTGATGGACAGTCAGAGTATAAAGTTGTTGGTATAGTTCTATATGATTGATATATAACGCTGTCAATACCGTTGTAATTTTTTCGGGGAATGGACCCAACCCCTCCTCCTGCAGGTTGATCGTCGACAGAACCCATCTCCTCTTTGTACGAATCAGGACTCGCTTTTCATAAAGGAAATGACATCACAACAGTCAATCAAATATTCATAGTAAACCGATTCGTTTTAATAGAAGGAAGTTTTTCTGAAGTACGAACCTTTTCATCTGGATCTTCCTGCTTCACCCTCTTCACTTCTGTTCTCACCCTCCACCAGAGCTACAGAGCAACACAAACAAACCCGACGCAGTATTACACCTTTAACCCGTCAACACATTTATATATAAAATAATAAGCACAGGGTGGCTTAGTGGTTTGGCACGTTCACCTCTCAGCTCTAGGGATTCCCGGTTCGAATCCCCATCTGGGTGGAGTTTCCATGTCCTCCCCGTGTCCGCGTGGGTTTCCTCCGGGTTCTCCGGTTTCCTCCCACAGTCCAAAAACATGGATCAAGTTAATTGAGGGCTCCAAAATTGCCCCATGTAGAGTGTGTTTGAGTGAGTGAGTGAGTGTGTGCCCAGCGATGGATTGGCGCCCTGTCTTGGGTCTATCTGCCCAGCGCCCGAGACGTTCTCCCCTGGATGGGCATGGGGAACCCCACTGCGACCCTAATAGAGGATAAAGCGGATGATAATGAATGAATGAATGAATGAATGAATGAATGAATGAATAATAAGCACAAGCACTAACTACACCGATTATAATCTATTCCTGTAATACACAATAAACATTGTGAAAGCTCCAGTAAAGTGAAGGTGTCCAAATACTTTTGGCCTGTATCACTGAAATAAACACCAACCATGAATACAAGAGTCATTTTTTATTAATTTAGTATTCATAATGTTTTATAACCGCAGTATAAATGTACTTTAGTATTTTCATGGTCACTGTTGTGACGGGCATCGGTTCATCAAACTCATTCATTGATTAATAACTCTTTCTTGTCTTTAAAATCTTACCTTTCACCCAAAAACCGGTGACTCCGACCCCCCCCCCCCCGGGCCACAGATGGGATTCGAACGGTATGTAGCTAATCACATGTTCCTAGCATTCAGATAATTAGTGAGCTTCATTTTCTTGTCTTACTCTTCTGTTCAGTGTATATTCCCCGAGGTGGGATAGTGGGAGGGGTTTCAATGTTGCAATATTGTGTGTAAGACTGGTGCATTCCAGTTTTGCAGTAAAAAAAATAAATTAAAATAAAATAAAAAAATAAATAAAAAAAACTGCTTAAGAAAGCAGAACTACCACACGGTGAGCGTACCACATGGTTCAGTACTGAGCCCTTTTCAATTTCTCTTTGCAATAGCTTGTATGAATAAACTAAATGATATCATCTGACAGAACTTATAGCATAGCTTAAGAGGTAAATGACCGACCCTGTCGCTGTAACACATAGAATAAAATTTATTTAAAATGAAATTATTAAACGAAATTAATATATAAAAAAAAAAAAAGATTTACAGCATAAAGAGGATAAGTTTCTACAACAGGATGATGATCCAAAAATGGAACGCACATGGAATGAACTAAAGATTTCACCACGTGCCTCACAGAACCTCAACCTGAACACCATTAACGATCTGCGAATCAAACAAACTCCAACAAGCAGCTCAAGAAAAAACAAGAATCTTACAAAACTAGTGTTTTCACAAGAAAACCCTCAATAAAAAAATAAAAAAACTCCCATAAACTAAAACCATTAAACTTTAAAAAAAAAAACATGTTTTCAGACGGTGAACCGTCGTGTCACTACATACACACTAATCATGCAGCCTTTTCAAACATTTGCCCCGGGCCCTTTTTCCTTTAAAACCATAAAAATCTGCTAAAAAAAAGAGCTAAAAATAAATTTCATGTTAACACTGAATTTGACCAACGTGTACACATTCTTTTCTCTCACTGTATGAAACTCGTAAAAGATGTTGAGTAATGTCAGAGCCTCGGTCGGGCGGTGCTTCATGCTGTTTGTTGAAATGTCTGATTTGCATGCAGTTGTAATTATTAAGTGTTCTGCAGTAAAAAAAAAAAAAAAAAAACCTTTGACATAAAGACTGAGACGAGACACCGATGTGTGTGTGTGTGGGGGGGGGGTGTTTCACTGATTTATTCTTATTCTCTTTTTTTCAGTGGAAATTGGCTTTTTGAAGGTTAAATTACTTACCTTTGTTGCTTTTTCACTTTCATTTTTATTCATTTGACTTTTATAAATTTCTTTGTTAGTTTTTTTCTTTCATCTTTCCTTTCATGCACTCTTAACACGTCATTGTAACTTTTATTTGTTTAACACATCTCATTATTTTACTGCATCATTTCATTATTTAAAAATAATTAAGGCACTAAAGTTTTTGGAATTGTGTTTTATTTTGGTTGCAATATTGTGTAATGTTTTTTTTTAGTTCTTAGAGTATTAACTGTGACCTGTATAATTGTCTTTAAAATATCTCATAATAAAGCTGATATAAATAAATATTAAACTATATTTAACTAATAAATTTAAATAAATTTAAACTATAATACATTTTTATTTAAACTAATAAAACTAAATAAATTTAACTCTAATTCAAAGATAAGAAGCAAACTCTACAAAATTAATGTTCTAACCCTAAACTAAAAACACAAGCCTTTCAACCGCCAAACATTTAAATCCAGTTAAATAAATTTTTATTATTTTATTATATATTATTACAGTTTTAAAATCAAATCAAATCAAATTAAGTTTATGCCTCACGTGCTTCGGCATACACTTTTCCACAAATAAGACATAAGTTGAAATTACAAATAAGGTCAGCAAAAAAAAAAAAAAAAAATATATATATATATATATATATATATGTATCTGTGTTCAACTAATTTAGTGCAGAGTTAAAAGTTATTAAGCGTTACAATTTTTATATCATAAATAGGGCCGTTGATTAGATGTTATGATGTAATTAATACTTAAGTGATTTAAAGAAGCAGTAAGATGAATTTTAACACTGTTCAAAGTGAATTACTTTACCTGTATGCACTGCGGTGCCATTTCGTCCTTATAAAATCAGATTACATATAATCTTTTATCATCAGGAGTCTGAAGGAGGCTCATTAACTCCCATTTTCCACTTCAATCTGAGCTACACAAAGTTCTAAACAGCTGCTATGAGGAGACTGTAATCAGGACATGGCCGAATTAGAAGACGGGTGTAGGAAGAATATCAGAGTATTGCTTTATTGATTACAACACACAGGAGCAAAGCACAATAATGCAATCACTTCCAAGGAAAGAGTAAAGATAACCTGTGAGCACTATAAAAACAACCTGCTGACAGTGCGCCATTGTTGTCCTCATTAATATCCAGAATAAATAACCCAAGAAACCTTTTTAGTATCTTAAAAAACCTATAAGCATATTTTTGGACTGTCAGAGAACTCGAAGCTCCCAACAAATTCCCACACACTTCTTGGAGAGAACATGCAAAAGCACCCTTTGAAAGCAAACCTGACTTAGGTAAAAATGCCTGTGTTAGCAGTGTTATCAGTATTAATGCTTAAGATCTGGTTTGGATCTGACGATCATGCCGGAGATGGAGCTTGATTCATACACAGTTTAACATACAGGGGCTCGAAAATAATAATTACAGGAAAGAAGAACATACCAAAGTTCGGGACTAATTTGTAACGTCTATTGAAATTAAAGCACATGAAATATTTAAAAAATTTAAGACAACTATAATATAAAATCCCAAAAATCCAACAAACATTGTGTTTATTTTATTTGTTTAAAAAAAAAAAAGTAAGTAGTAACTAAAGCAGGAGAGTCAAATGAAGTCAAGTGGAAGTATAAAAAACAAAAACCTCAACGGTTCAGACCGTAAATTAAAACCCAATAAATAAACTCCATTAAGCATCAGTAAATTTAATCAACCATTAAAACCAAACCGCAATAAACAACTTAATTTCAACGAAAACAGGATCTTCAGCTCAGAGTGCTGCTGCGTGTGAAACAAGAGGTAAGATCGACATATCTGGCAACCCGTAGGTAAGGTAACCCAATACTAGACCACAAAGAACCTTCACAAAGGAGCTTTATTTGCAGCTTGAATTTTATTTTTAATTTAATTTAGACTTACGGTAGAACATTCTGCATGAAACTGACAGTTAAGAGTTCCACACAGCGTTCCTCTGACTCGTGTCTTTTATTTTAACTCCAAATCTGAACGAAATGTTTAACTATTAGAGTTCTAAGCAACCACAAGCAGCCAGAGGATGTTTACAGTTTCCCTCTAAAGCCATTTTAGACTCTAACTGCACCAACAAGAACCGTAACCCCTCAAATGGTTCTCAATGTGGAAGCCCTCTAAGTTTGCAGCCATATTCCATCAAACTCTTAAAATTTGTTATTCAAAATTCATACTGAGCAAATTCTCTGCAAGGGTTCAACCCAGAACGGCCCTGCGGTTCTACAGCAGGAACCGCGTTGTACTCACCGTCAGGAGAAAGAACAGGAAGAGGGTCGACTTCATGCTGCAGGATTCCAAATTCTGCTAAAACAGTCCAATGTTCATCAGTGCAACCTGTGTGTGTGTGTGTGTGTGTGTGTGTGTGTGTGTGAGATGCTGGCTATCTGTACTGTGAAGACTATGCAAAACAGGTACAGGTGTGGGCGTGGCCTCAGCACTACCATGTGAGAAGGGAATTCTTTTGTCACTTTGTTCCTACGTGCTGCGGCGCTACAACAATTACAGAAGAAAATAAGATGAGCTGAAGGCATGGTGTGTGTGTGTGTGTGTGTGTGTGTGTGTGTTAATGTTTGTAGATATCGTAAGGTTATAACTCAGCCTAAATATTCAGAGATATAAATTTAATTTACTGTTTGAGAGTTCAAGCCTTAGAATTTTGTTGTTAAAAAAAAAATCTACAGAAATTAATTTATTAATGAATTTGGTTTCGGTCGGCGTGAAGTCCCCACAATGCGCGCGCGTGTGTGTGTGTGTGTGTGTGTGTGTGTGTGTGTGTGTGTGTGTGTGTGTGCAGTCAGTTGCGTTTTGATCCCATGGATCTGGTTTTAACAGACGTTGAATTGAGGATGTCAGATTTTAATCCCGGTTTAAGTCTGATATTAATCCTGCAGAGATTAAACGAGGAGCTGGTGACCTTTATGCAGCAAGAAAACAGGAACCTTATCAACGCTATCAATTTTGGGGAAAAGTACACATTATTTTATTTATTTTCTTATTCGAGACCATGAACAACATCCACGAACGGCGCTCGGCTTTGTGATGTCATCACGTCTGCAGTGTTTCTTGTTTTATGGCGTGAAAATAGTGAAAGTTGTGTGATTTCATCTGAAACGCTGTCGTTGTTGCATTAACGCAGATCTCAAGTCCTGATGAACCACAGTTTAAAGTTCCACTGATCAGTAAATAAATGTGTGTGTGTGTGTGTGTGTGTGTGTGTGTGTGTGAGTCTGATTCATCAAGAAAAATAATTTAATGATTTAAATATGATAAAGGAACTAAATTATTGAGAAACGCCAATTAATTGTTTCGTTTTAACACATCTGTAAACCTTTACGTTCTGAACATCGGATTGTTTCAAACTTTGTAAGAACAGTTTTGGGAAGGTCCATAATCATGATCAGAGAGGGAGAACCAGAGAAGGAACCAGATCATGATTAGAGAGGGAGAACCAGAGAAGGAACCAGATCATGATCAGAGAGGGAGAACCAGAGCAGGAACCAGATCATGATCAGAGAGGGAGATCCGGGGCAGGAAACAGCTCATGATTACAGAGGGAGAACCAGAGCAGGAACTGGATCATAATCAGAGAGGGAGAACCAGAGCAGGAACCAGATCATGATCAGAGAGGGAGAACCAGAGCAGGAACCAGGTCATGATTACAGAGGGAGATCCGGAGCAGGAACTGGATCATAATCAGAGAGGGAGAACCAGAGCAGGAACCAGATCATGACCAGAGAGGGAGAACCAGAGCAGGAACCAGATCATGACCAGAGAGGGTGATCTGATCAGATCCAGTACTCCAGAGGCCGGAGTCGGACCATCAGCAGGAGATCAGACGGATCGTTCCGTGGTTGTGGTGCTCAGTCCGATGTTTGTACTTTAACAGTCCCACGCCTCAGTTTGGTATGTTTCCAAATTATTCTAGCTGCAGATTAAGAAGTAAAATAATGACACCTGCAGGGAGGGGCAGACGTTCTGGAATGGTACCAAATCAAATAATCTGAGAGTGTTCCATAACCAGAATAAGCTTGTAGAGTTATAAACATGTCGAAAAGTACAACTTAATTAAGAAGGTTATAGATTTTTTTTTTTTTGGGGGGGGGGGGTAATTTACGAGTCGCTGAGTGGGCAGATTAATAAATAGATTACAGATTACCAGAAGACAAGAGCTATTCCAGTGCACCACCCCCTCCCTCTGCTCTCCAGCATCATGACAGACCCAATCTAATGTGATCAAAGGGCAGCGATGGAACCCTGATGGTTCTGCTGGGTTTTAGGAACGAATAGCGAGCGGATTCTCGAGCGGAACCTGTTGTTGTTGTTGTTGTTGTTGGTGTCGTCCATCAGAGCGACAAACATGAAGCGCAGGTTAAACAGAAAACAAAACCCAAACTCCAAAACACTCGACTGGTTCCACTGGAAGTTACCAAAGAGATTGGAATGACCAATCATCAGCGTACACCGCAGGGGAACCCCCGAGGAACATGGAATCACCTTGCGCACAGCATGCTCGCCCCGAATCCAATCAGAGAGTCTTCAGAATTAAATAACGCAGGGCCATGTTAAAAAAATAAAGAGGTTATTTCAAGTTCGAGGTTCAACTTGGTATGTTTGTTATGTCATTATGTTGAATAATAAAAAAAAATCTACTTTAATCTAAAAAAATGAACCGATTATAGAGCATTCTAATTAAAGGCTTTAATAAAGACGTGATGATTAATGACATTCTGCTGCGGCTGACTTTTGAACATTAATCCTGAATTTCTTTATATAATCTTGTAATCAAGTCTTGTAAAAAAAAAAACAAAAAAAAAAAACTTTTGTGTAAGTTTTGGATCCGCTGATTTGGGAGGCAGATCTGTGAGGCAGTGCAGCCACTTTGTCTGTGGATTATGATCGAAATCAATTAATCCTGATTAACAAATACCTGTTGTAAAAAAAAAAAAAAAAAGTGATTATAATTAAAGCAGCTTTATTTAATGAGTATGTTCATGTTCCTCTTGTGAACAATCACCTCTGACCGGTTTGATGGCAGCTTCGCCTCGGGGCCTTCACAAGAACGCCATCCTGAAGAATTCAAACACTACTAAGCAAAAAAAAAATAGAATAAACAAAATAAAAAGAAGTGAGACGAGCTGACAGGGCGCTTATCTCAAAATCAGAGTCTCTGAGAGGGTTTCCAGTTCCAACATGTTAACATGACTGAGGAGATCCCTAAATCCCGAGCACGAACAGTACTAATAATCACAGACAGACAAAAACTAAACCTTAATTAATTATTGAGTTCATTAAACTTGGGGTTAATTACTTTAGTTTAGTGAAGGATAACTAACAATCGGCCGTTCGGAATCCAGAATGAAAATTTAATAACGTTCCTTATTTTCTGAGAACTGTAAGAGGAGGTTGCCCCCGTTTAGAGTTCATGCCCCGGAGGAACAGGTACTGCTGGTGTAGTTCTTAGAAAGGTATTCTGGGGGAACATTCCATCTCCCGGGCGGGAGCTGGAGCAGAGGAGTTCTAGTAGGTTTGTGGATAACTTTCTAAACAATCGTACCCATAAAATAAATTACATAAAGAAAATAAAAAGCGTAATAACGATCAGCAGTGCCGTGCCGTCGTCATCAAGCCGAACATAAATCCAACCTCCATAACGGTCTTTGTTAAGATCTATCTTTGTGGCAACGCTTCAGGAAAGGCATCTTTAAAAATGCTGAGTAGAAAGTCCAGATAAGTCCAGACCCAGGTGCCGAACAGCTCGAAAAACGTGTGGAATGTATGTTTATAAGGGTGGAGACGTGTCGCCGCTGGTTGGGACGAATCGAGATGGATCTTCAGATTGGGGGTTTGGATTGGAGTGGAGGTGGAGGTTTGGTGGCTGCCCGTTGAAGGCAGCGATACGCCGAGGGCGTGGTCCGAGAGCACATGCTCCAAACTCACCGAACCACAGAGATGGTGTGAAAACCAACAAAGGGATAACTGACGAATCTGACATGTACACAATACATCTGCTGGGAGTCACTATGGGCGAGAACTGAATGAACCAAAGCCATGTACACAGTGCATGGTCTAAACAGGGTGCTTAAACTCCGCCCAGTGGTGGCTGATTAAACAAAACCAACCACACACTGGACCTTAGTGGTCACCACAACAACCACAGAAATAAACCCGTAAAAATAAATACAACTCTTGTAATAATGAAACTATTTGAGGTTAAATGGGATGTGGTAGCTCAGTGGTTAGGGTGTTGGGCTGTTAAGCCAAAGATTAAGGGTTCAAATCATATGTTGACTGATGTGGGCCCTTGAGCAAGGCCCTTGACCCTAGTTGCTTCAGGGATGCTCTTCCTGTGTTCCAACCCTTGTGTTGTAAGTCGCTTTGAATAAAAGCGTCGGCTACAATCACCAAAAGACAGAGAGCCTGAGATGTCGCATGCAAATCAATATCGATGCTTCAAACGTTGAACACACTTTTATATAATATATATACACACACACATATATATATATATATATATTTATAGGGCGGCACGGTGGCTTAGTGGTTAGCATGTTCTCCTCTCAGCACTAGGGATTCCCGGTTCGAATCCCCATCTAGGTGGAGTTTCCATGTTCTCCCCGTGTCTGCGTGGGTTTCCTCCGGGTTCTCCGGTTTCCTCCCACAGTCCAAAAACATGGATCAAGTTAATTGAATTCTCCAAATTGCCCCATATAGTGTGTCTGTGTGAGTGAGTGTGTGTCCAGCGATAGATTGGCGCCCTGTCCTGGGTCTATCTGCCCAGCACCCGAAACATTCTCCCCTGGATGGGCATGGGGAACCCCACCGCAACCCTAATAGAGGATAAAGTGGGAGATAATGAATGAATATATATATATATAATATTTTATTTTGATACATTTTATTTCTGTTTCTGCATTTTAAGTTTTCTGTTTTTAAGTTTTATAACCGCATTATTGTTTAAAATGTTTTGCATGTTAAAATGTCATGCTGTTTTATTTGTTTTTGTAAAATGTCTTTGAGGTCCCTAAAAGCGCTATATAAATAAAATGTATTATTATTAGTATTATTATTATAAATGTATTAATATTAATTATTGAATGCTAATAATTTTATAATAATGAGCTTCCACATGTTATTTGCTTAAATAGTTCCATGAAACCCAACAGCACTTAATAAAATTTCATCAAAATTAATCTCACCAGATAAGATGACGTGACTACAGTTTATATTTATAAGTATTATTAATCTTTTTTTTATTTATTAATTTTTTTTCCTCTCCGTTTGTGTGTGATCTGTACCTCTGTTTCTGTTTTACATCCTCCTTTATGAATATATCACAGATTAAAATAAATGTATTAAAATGTATTAGAAAACATTCTCTGACTTTCGAATCAGAATCCTGGAAAACGAGAGTCACAGACAAAATAAGAACAAAACGGAGATGCAAACTGAAAAAAAAAATAATAAAATAAAAAATCAGCTAAGACGCCATGCGTTTATTCTTGCAGGAGGATTAAGTTCTCTATTCGAGGGTTGAGTTCCTATGAAAAAAATACGTTACTCTTTTCCCCTCTCACCCCAGAGATCTGCATGAACAGAGACGTTTAACTTTTACTGCTTTGATTTCGTGGCTTTCCTCCCCCAGCTCACCAAACAGGACGGACATCTAATGAACCTTCGTCTTCAGGTCTCATCACGTTGCGGTTTACGGCGTCTCTGAGGATCCGTTCGATTCAGGCTTTGAGAATCACCTGGATCATTAAAGCGCAGTTTAAATGAGTGGGACTCATGGGACGTGTGATGGGAGTTTCTTCAGAATAACGTATGGACTGACATGTTGTGTTAGACACGAAGGTTAAAGGATTGATGGGTGGGGCCTGTATTCTTTGTCTTTAATCTCGTCTCTTTTCATTGAACCTGCTCGGCTTGTTGAGAAAGCAAATAAACGAAACTCGCATAAATTTTCTCAAAAAGGTCACCATCCTCCACCAGGGACCAGCGGATGGAACCTGAATATCAATTGGACTGGCGGTTCTGCAGGACGCCCCCTAATGGACTCACATATAGTTTTTAGTTGATAGAGTTTTTCCATCTGTTAAATATCTCTACATGTCTGTCCTACATTGTTGTTGCTGCCTGGCCGCTCTAGGAGGACGAGTCCCCCATTGAGTCTTGGTCCTCACAAGGTTTCTTCCTTAACAACATAAAAGGGAGTTTTTTCTTGCCACTGTCGCTAGAGCTTGCTCTTTGGGGGTTTAAAGGCTTTTCATTCTGTAAAGCTGCTTTGTGACGATGTTCTGTTGTAAAAAGCGCGACAGAAATAAATAACGTGAAAAATAACTTGAACCTCGTACAAGGATAATGAAGACGAAACTCATCATCATCATCATCATCATCATCATGTCCATCAAGCTTTTCGTAAAGATAAATAAAAAGCTTTTCACGCTGTGTAAATTCGGTGGAATCTTGATGTTTAAGTTAAAGTCCTGTAGAACACACACAATCTCTCACACACACGGTGTGTAATTTTGACCTGGGAAAAAAATGCTGTAATTACAGAAAGGAATGTAAATGTTGTAAAAGTCCTAAATCTTCTCACTAGGACGAAGGCCACCCTTCAGGATAAGAGCATCTGCTGAATGTGTTTACTGCAAATGATTTTGTATGCGCTGAACCCAAACCTGTCACATCTGGAAGAGGCATGTTCACGTAAATCAAACTGACGTGTGCAGCTGGCTTCGAACCAAAACACTTACCAACGTGAAGCGAGGTTTCGGAAGTCGATAAGATCTTTGCTTTAATTATAACAAGTTCAAAAGACTTAAAAACAAAAGGTTCGGCTGCCGGAGGAATTTCCACACTAAACAAATATCTCAACCTGCTATCAAAGTGCATTATCTAATCCAACTAAAAGCCCTGACGAGCCTTACATCACGTCCTTCTTCTATGTGTTCATCACAGAGACACCATTTATTAAAATATAGATACAGACTGCATAATATTATAATATTCGATAATCAGGTGTAGGGGCGGCACGGTGGCTTAGTGGTTTAGCATGTTCTCCTCTCAGCACTAGGGATTCCCGGTTCGAATCCCCATCTGGGTGGAGTTTCCATGTTCTCCCCGTGTACACGTGGGTTTCCTCTGGATTCTCCGTTTCCAAAAACATGGATCAAGTCAATTGAGTTCTCCAAATTGCCCCATATAGAGTGTGTCTGTGTGAGTGAGTGAGTGAGTGAGTGTGTGCCCAGCGATGGATTGACGCCCTGTCCTGGGTGTATCTGCACAGCGCCCAAAACGTACTCCCCTAGATGGGCATGGGGAACCCCCCCGGCGACCCTAATATAGGACAAAGCGGAGGATAATGGATGGATGAATGATAATCAGATGTAATAGTTTTAATCATGGTAATAGCATTTGTGCGAGTCTGAGATAAAAGGAATAGCGTGAAAACGCAGAGAATGTCTCCATCTTGTGTTCAAAGCGTAATATTACAGCTGCATTACCTGCCGTATTACTGCCATAACCTCTACCTTCGTAACAGTAATTAAAACTTTTATTCATTAAGATCATCATTGACTTCATCATCGCTACAGAGGAGAAAGTTAATCGAATAAAAAAGTAAACAGAGGTTTATTTAAATAAATTTAAAATAATAACGGTGTTTATAATATATATTTTTAATATTTTGTCATATATATCATAAGGCAGGTAAGTTTAAGCAGATTAAGTGTGAATTATATAATAACACATGTCTATCCCTGCAGCTGTTTACTCCTGAGTGTAAGAATGCTTACACTGATAAAAATAACCCTATAAATAACTGTAAAAATAAAAAATAAAAGCTGCGCACTCGTACAATATGAGTGTCATACAGTGTAATCCATGCATTCTGTCTCTTTGTAGTTATTAATAATATATATTTATATCTCTGCTACAGAAAAAACAAGTGTGTTGGATAAACAACAGAGAAATAATTGACTTCACTCATTAAAGTGCTGGGAATAATCCCTCTGATCCTGAAGATGGCCCCAAACTGGCAACCTTTTGCTGGATTTAGGGTCCAAACCCCAAACCTACACCCAAAAACCTGAAGTGGACCGCCACACACTGGATCCAACACCAAAAAAAAAAAAAAAAAAAAAAATATATATATATATATATATAATACAAAGTGGGTGGCACTAAAATATAGATACAGACTGCATAATATAATAATATTCGATAATCAGGTGTAGGGGCGGCACGGTGGCTTAGTAGTTTAGCATGTTCTCCTCTCAGCACTAGGGATTTCCGGTTCGAATCCCCATCTGGTTGGAGTTTCCATGTTCTCCCCGTGTGTGCGTGGGTTTCCTCTGGGTTCTTTGGTTTCCTCCCACAGTCCAAAAACATGGATCAAGTTCTCCAAATTGCCCCATATAGAGTGTGTCTGTGTGTGTCCAGTGATAGATTGCCCCCCTGTCCTGGGTGTATCTGCCCAGCGCCCGAGACGTTCTCCCCTGGATGCTGCGCTGATGAAGCTCCGTGAACAAATCCCTACCTAAAGAATGACTAGTACAACCCCCCCCCACCTCTATTACACCTTTTATCTTTAGAACACAGGGGTCCTTCTATTCTCAGTGACACACAGATTCTCATTATTGACGCCCATGTCAATAAAAAGTTATCAAAAAATGCAAAGTTTGAACTTCTGTCCCTATAAAAGGAGCCAAATGGAGTCACCGTCTGATACAGAGTTTGTAAAAATAAATAAGTCTTAAATGGTGTAGTTGTGCAGCCGTGGATCGTGACATGAGGGAGATAATGATGGAGTTATTTTGGGACAGCAGCAGGTCTGCGGTATCTAAACGCTGGAGGACGTCGGGCCGAGCCATCCGGCGCGTGGACCTCTGCGTGGCTCGGCGCGTCACGTGGCGCGTTTAAAAGAGCAGCGATGGGTTTTCTGCAAATTACGCAGACAGCATGCACACCCACACTCCTCTAAATATACTTTTATAAAAATACATCGGATCTCAGACGTGACCTCTGTAACATTACAGCAAAGAAGAACTTAAACGCTGCGGTGGTAAAAAAATAATAATAATAATAAATACAATAAAAATATAAAGTTTTTAAAACTGATTACTCTCTTAGTCGTTGAAGTCAACGCCTGCAGAAATGTTAACTTCGCTGAGAATCATTTTCAAAAAATTCTTCTTTATACTCGGGCGACTTAGTGGTTTAGCATGTTCTCCTCTCAGCACAAGGGATTTCCGGTTCAAATCCCCATCTGGGTGGAGTTTGCATGTTTTCCCCGTGTACGCATGGGCTTCCTCCGGGTTCTCCGGTTTCCTCCCACAGTCCAAAAACATGGATCAAGTCAATTAAGTTTTCCAAATTGCCCCATATGGAGTGTGTGTGTGTGTGTGTGAGTGTGTGTCCAGTGATAGATTGGCGCCCTGACCTGGGTGTATCGGCCCAGCGCCCGAAACGTTCTCCCCTGGATGGGCATGGGGAACTCCCCGCGACCCTAGTGTAGGATAGAGCAAAAGAATTGCTTTGTATCAGTAAGGACAGGTCGTGTGTGTGTGTGTGTGTGTGTGTGTGTGTAAACACTGGACTGTTATTTTTCCTTCACAGGTGAATCAACTCAGGAACTTTGCCATGTGATCTACTTAACCGCATGCTGCTGACTTGTGCTTTCCCAATAGTTTGGGGAAGGCCCTTTTCTATCTGTGCTAATCTGTGCAGTGTGAAAAGTCTGGTGTGAAAACTGACCCTCACGGAACCCAGACTTAAACACGTTTGGGATGAACTAGAACTGCGACTGTGAGCCCGGTCCAGGGTTCAACATCGGTTCCTGACCTCACACTCAACACCCTGCTGGATGAAGAGACAACAAATTTACTCACAGAGAGGCTACAGAAACCTGCAGAAAGAAACCGAAAGCTCAGATTACACTCGCAATGTCTTGAAAGCATAAACAAACTGGAACATAGCGCCGCCATATGGCAAGGCAAGAGAAGTGCAACCAAACCTAATGAGCGAGGGCGCTGCACGAGCGCCGCTGCCCGTGCATGGGGACTGATTTGGTGGAAATTCCCATGGGTGTTTTTGTGTGTGCACGCACGAGTGTGTGTGTGTGTGTGAGAGTGTGTGTGTGTGTGTGTGTGTGTGTGTTGCTGCATTCATTTCCTTATCGAAACTTTCACACTTTAGTCAAGTAGCCGTCTGAGTCATTCCTGTAGTAAACATTTACAAATACAGGAGACAGGGGTTTGTAGTTGTATGTGTATGTGTGTGTGTGTGTGTGTGTTTTTTAATTAATACACTATATGAACAAAAGTACTGGGACACCCCCTTTGGAACTATATTAACTTTCCTTTCTCTTCTGCAAAGCCTGTCTACAAACTTTTGTATTTTTGCCATTTCCATCACAAGAGCATGTATGAGGTCAGACTCTGGACCTGGCACACAGTCGCAGTTCTAGTTCGTCCCAGTGGGGTGGGGTGGGGTTGGGTTCAGGACTCAGTGGGGACCATTCTAAAACAGCGTGGTGTCTTTATGGATCTGAGCCTGTGAACCAAAGAACGGTCATAAATTAAAATAAAAAAATAACTGTTTCCAAATCTGCACTGAATGTAAACAACAAGAGTCTGAATGTGAGGGACGAAAAAGGTCCACGATTTCCTCTCAAATTCCCACATTAGGCAAAAAACTGAACAATACAGGATGTTTCTATGGAAACCATTGGCTGGTCGTGGTGGGAATGATGGACAGGTTTGTCTCAGGTTCCTCCGACGGGGAGACGGTTACGCTGCCGCGCTCTCATCATGAAGCTGAAACCACTACTTAAGCTGCTGATGCATCATGGTGGCGCAGTGGTTCACGCTCTCGCCGTACATACAGCAGTACCAGGCCAGGTCCTCCCTGTGTGGCGTTTGTATTTTGTATGTTCTCCCTATGTCAGTTCTGCCATAGTCCAAACAGTGCTGTTCAGCCACCCTAAAGCAGAACTCCCCGGAGTAAATGTGTCACCCCTATTCGGGGTGTTTTCCTACTTTTCGGAGCATTCGGAATTTTATGTGTAATGGATACAATAATAAAAATGTAAATAAAATCTTGGCGGCACGATGGCTTTAGTGGTTTAGCATGTTCTCCTCTCAGCACTAGGGATTCCCGGTTCGAATCCCAATCTGGGTGGAGTTTTCATGTCCTCCCCGTGTCCATGTGGGTTTTCTCCGGGTTCTCCGATTTCCTCCCACAGTCCAAAAACATGGATCATGGTCAATTGAGTTCTCCAAATTGCCCCATATAGAGTGTGTGTGTGAGTGAGTGTGTGCCCAGTGATGGATTGGCGTCCTGTCCTGAGTGTATCTGCCCAGCGCCCAAAACGTTCTCCCCTGGATGGGCAGATAGACCCAAATAGAGGATAAAGCGGAAGATAATGGATGAATGAATGAAAAATAAAATCCTATAGATGGATGTGGAGCCCCCTGCTGTTCACTGAGGGTTCTAATAAGCCTCATACGGCTAATAAGCCATGAAGAAACGTTAAGAAATATTAAAGATCTTTTGGACGAATCTCTTCTCTAGCGTCTCACAAGACGGAGGAGGAAATGCAAATGATTCGAAAGAGTTCGCAGACTTTTGGTATGATCGGTTAGCGATGGGCGAGCGGACGTTCCACAGCTGCGTCGCTGCCGGTGATGTTTCCATTGGAAAGTTTGATCACCATTTTCCACTTGATCTGTGTAAGATCGCTGAGCCATGACCTGTGTGTGTGTGTGTGTGTGTGTGTGTGTGTGTGTGTGTGTGTGTGTGTGTCTAGCGTGGGCAATGATTCAGACAGAAAGAGCTGAGATACGCTGACTGAAGTATCAGTATGACTTGGATACTGACCTTGATATTCTCTTCAGAAACACACACACACACACACACACACACACACACACACACACACACAGTCTATGAACAAGCCATTTCTCCTTCCCGCCGTCTGTCTCTGCCCATGTCCTTTCACATTTCTCGTCCCTCTTTTGTCCTCTCGTCACTCGCTCTGTGAATAAAGAGCTGGATGAGGGAACAATACGGTTCGTCTCTTCATCAGGACCACGTCCACGTCTTCGCTCCTCGAGCAGAAAAAGAACAACGAGGCCATTTAGCCAATGCCCTTTGTTTTCGGGAGAACACAGGGCTCCTCTCAGAGCGCCGGGGCCCGGCAGGCTTCGACCGATCCGACGGCCGTTTGATTTATTTCGTCTCGTTCGCCGTCGCCAGTTTCAGAGACGACGGCCGCGCTATTTTTGGACGAGCCGTCGGCTTTCTTTCGCGCGTAGTTATTCGGTTTCGGTATTATATCAACCGAAACCGAATATTAGGCATCGATCAGCTGCGGCCGCTTCGGGTCGCTGACGCTGGGGTCACATGACGCGTGCAGTTGGTTGGGAGGCTTTGCGTTAAACGAATGTGGTTGATTGAATTAATCAGAACTAATGGGCATGACGGGCGGCACCGTGGATTAGTGGTTTAGCATGTTCTCCTCTCAGCACTAGGGATTCCTGGTTCGAATACCAATCTGGGTGGAGTTTCCATGTCCTCCCCGTGTCCGCGTGGGTTTCCTCCGGGTTCTCCGGTTTCCTCTCACAGTCCAAAAACATGGATCAATTGAGTTCTCCAAATTGCCCCATATAGTGTGTGTGTGTGTGTGTGTGTGTGTGTGTGTGAGTGTGTGCCCAGCGATGGATTAGCGTCCTGTCCTGGGTGTATCTGCCCAGTGCCCGAAACGTTCTCCCCTGGATGGGCATGGGGAACCCCCCCCTGCGCGACCCTAATAGAGGATAAAGCGGAAGATAATTGATGAATGAATAATCTGCCTGATGGGCGGCACAGTGGCCATCTGGTTTAGCATGTTCTCCTCTCAGCGCCTGGAATTCCCGGTTCGAATCCCAATCTGGGTGGAGTTTCCATATCCTCCCCGTGTCCGCATGGGTTTCCTCCGGGTTCTCCGGTTTCCTCCCACAGTCCAAAAATATGGATCAAGTCAATTGAGTTCTCCAAATTCCCCTATATAGTGTGTGTGTGTGTGTGTGTGAGTGAGTGTGTGTTCAGTGATAGATTGCCCCCACTGTCCTGGGTGTATCTGCCCAGCGCCTCAAACGTTCTCCCCTGGGTGGGCATGGGGAACCCCCCCCCTTCTCATCATGAGCATGTGATTGACACGGGGAGAACATGCAAATGCCACACTGACAAAACCTCGTCTGCCCTGTCCTACCCATGCATGGAACCCTGGATTTTCTTGTGAGGAGAAGGTGCCACCCCTCAGGCAATGCAGCTATAGAACCGTACACCCAGAACCATACCCACACCGTGCGGAACCGGAACCATGCTGTGTAACTGGACTGAATCTGAGGTCAGAACCTTTCCTCCGGCCCCGTGTGACCTCGCCTCCGACCGATGACGGTCTGTGAACCTCCGGATTAGGGATGCGGTTCCGTCGTTGCTCCTCGGCGGGTTCTTGGACTCGCGTGGTGCTTATGGATTATGGGAGTTTAATAAACGCACGGCGCGTCTCCATCCAAACGCCTCGCTTTTCCGACATCACTGCGGGATTTCTGAGCGAGTTCGTCTCCGCAGCGATTATTTTAGTTTGTTAGACGAACTCCGTGAACTGGATCTCTCGCTCTCGCCGGTTTCTCTCCCTCCTACACGCCAACATCTCATTCAGCCTGATTACAGTGCAGGGTTACTGAAGGGCATGGAGGGCGGTGGTGGTGGGGGGGGGGGAGGCAGAAAGACCGAGTGCGAGAGAGAGAGACGAAAAGAAAGGAGCAACAAAAAAAGACGGAGAGAGCAAGACAGAAAAAGTCTCAAACCAAAAGTATGTGGACATCCAACCATCACACCTTCATGAACCTCTCTTCATCATCCTCCGTTTCGGGCACTGGGCAGATACACCCAGGACAGGGCGCTGGATACTATCTCTTGCTGGACACACACTCACTCACACAGACACACTCTATATGGGGCAATATGGAGAATTCAATTGACCTTGATCCATGTTTTTGGGCTGTGGGAGGAAACCCGAGAACCCGGAGGAAACCCACGCGGACACGGGGAGGACATGGAAACTCCACCCAGATGGCGATTCGAAACCGGGAATCCGTAGCGCTGAGAGGAGAACATGCTAAACCACTAAGCCACCGTGTCGCCCCCTTTTGTCATCCCATTAAATGACGTTCGTAGTGACACTGGGTTTAATTTAATTATTTCATTAAAGTCACTTCTCTTTAAAGCGTTTAATTAAATGGAGTTTGTTTTATGTGTTTTGGTCACATGACCGCTGACCAAAATCATGGTTTTCTAGAGGGTTCTAGAGTTATTTTGGGATGTTTAACAGGTTCAGTATCAATCGACTCAAATGAAGCGTGATTCATCTGGGGGGGGGGGTTCACCTCAAATAATCTAAATCTAAGATTAAAGGACAAATCGAAAGGGAACCATGAACCAATTGTTTACAAAACACTAATATGTTCATTAAGGAGAATCGCTGATTGGTTAAACAACACGATGAACAAAATGACTCATGAATCAAATACCGACTAAGAGGAGTGAATCGTGAACAAACGGATTATTTAATATGAAATTCCATTTAAGATGAATCTTTATTTATCACTGTATGAACACCCCAAATAGAGCCACCCCCTCCACACACACACACACACACACACACACACACACACAAACACAGCTCAAACATGCTGCCACTGCACATTCTCAATAATGATGTGAAACTAAAAGAAACTATTTTCAAATGTTTGTGCTTGTGTGTGTGTGTGTGTGTATGTGTGTGTGTGTGTGTGTGTTTGAGTGTGTGTGTGTGTGTTTGAGTGTGTGTGTGTGTGTTAAACACAGTTAAACTTGGTTTGAATGGCACGTGTTGTGGGAACATGTATATTACTGATGCATGCTGGGAAATAGATCCACTTTTGACTGACAGCACCAGGACAGAGTTTGAGACACATAACAAAAGATTAACACACACACACACACACACACACACACACACACACACACACACACACACACACACACACACACACGAGAAAATGGAAGAAACAGGTGAACAGCAGCGACTCTCAGAGTGAAGTCAGCAAGAAAGAAGTGGAATAAAGGACCTGCGTGAAAACAGCAACCTGCAAACAGCAGGGGGCCTCATTACGACCATCAACAACCCGGGACTGAGGATCTCTGTTCCAGAACTTTTATATAAACACAGGTCGCTTCTGGATGATTTATATAAAGTCAGGTCGGTTCTGGAGGAATTATATAATCCCAAATTATACAAACACAGGTCAGTTATGGATGATGTATATTAAAGGGGATCGGTTGTGGATGAATTATATAAACAGAGGTCAGTTCTGGATAATGTGTACAAACTCATGTCAGTTCTGGACGAATTGCATAAACAGAGGTCAGTTCTGGATGATGTATATAAAAGGGGATCGGTTCCGGATGATGTATATAAACAGAGGTCAGTTCTGGATGAATTATATAAACTCATGTCAGTTCTGGATGATGTATATAAACGGAGGTCAGTTATGAACAATGTATATAAAGTCAAATAAATTTACACAAAGAAGAATTTAGCTTCAGTGAAACTAAAGCTATTATGTAGTTTTAAATTAGCCAACTTGTGTGTGTGTGTGTGTGTGTGTGTGTCTGTGTGTGTGTGTGTGTGGTTTGTGTCATTTATTATTCAGAGCAGCAAATGAAGTCTCTACAGAAGGATTGTTCAATTATATATGAGATCATAAAAAGTGAGAGATGTGAGATAAATGAACGAAGAATAAAGAAAAATAAAAACAGAACGACAAAGAACAAGAGACGAAAAAGATGCGAGGTCATAAATAAGAAGGACAATCAACTACAGTAAAGAGACGGAGTATTACAGAGGAATGAGACGTTCCACTGAAGAACTGAAAGATTCAGAGGGAAAAGAATGCGGAGAAGAAACGAGTGACGGGGAGACGACATTAAAGATGATGATCAATTATACAGTCGTTCTGAAGAGAGAAGACGTCTGGAGAAAAACAATGCACGGTGAAGAAGAAGCAAGGAGGTGCGGCGAGGAGAAGAAATGACTGAACAGAAGAGGGACGAGGAGAAGAACGTTGTACAGAAAGCAGAATGGCATACAGCAAGATAAAGAAGTGAGGAGACGAAATGATGAAGAGTAAACCAATGTTTAGTGAAGAGAAGAACGATTTACATCAAGGAAACGAAATTCATTACATAAGCAAAAAGCATGTGGACATTACAGCAGCCAATCACATAAGAAAAGGCTGAATCTTTTATATAAATATATAAATAAACTGCATAAATATAACTGTATAAATAAACTGTATTTGATTTTAATAAGCATATTGTTTGTGTGTGTGTGTGTGTGTGTGTGTGTGTGTGTGTGTGTGTGTGTGATGTAAGTGTGTGGGTGTATTTCAGCTCATTCAGTTTTTGGGGACTGTCCCGTCCCCTCACATCCTGTTTCATGGGGCTCAGAGACAGCGCTGTTCTATTGCGTGTTCTCTCAGAACGTACAAATCAAATGTCAGAGTTCTGAAGGAACAGGGAGTAAAGACATTAGGACATAGACACAGGAGGCCCGTCCTGTCGCAGACAGCATCACTGTTGTGGGCGTGGCTAACCATTTTCCCAATTGTACTGATGCTTTAGATAAAGCAAAAGAAAAAAATCATTTTATTATTTTATGCTTTATTTAAATTTGTTTTATTCACAAAAAAAGGAATCTACAGAAAGACGTCCCTTTATTTTCACTCTGGACAAATCCGGTTTCTCCATTCTGTTCTGTTTAATTCTCTCTCTCTCTCTCTCTCTCGCGCGCACTTTCTCAGTCTCTCTCTCTCTCTCAGTCTCTCTCTCTCT
>JAFMOD010000211.1:239564-252064 GCA_019802435.1 Corydoras maculifer
AGTTGCTTATGTTCCGAAGCACAGGTTCCACTAAAGTTAAGCAGAACCGTTTCAGGAACCGCACCAGGCTGCTTATGTTCCGAAGCACAGGTTCCACTAAAGTTAAGCAGAACCGTTTCAGGAACCGCACCAGGCTGCTTATGTTCCGAAGCACAGGTTCCACTAAAGTTAAGCAGAACCGTTTCAGGAACCGCACCAGGCTGCTTATGTTCCGAAGCCACTGACGTGCAGATGTAAGATGTTCTCACTCGTCAGTTGCTTCGGATAAAACGTTCTGCAAATTGACAGGAAGTTGACAAAGCGATGTTAAAAGGCCGGTGTGAGTTACCCAGCAGTACAGACGTGCAGCGCACACACACAGACACACACACACAGACACACACACACACACTGTGAAAGTGTGAAACTGCACACACGATGCTCCGTATTTTTAGACGTCTGCACACGAGGCCTAAGTTTAGTCCACGGCTCGGGGGTCTTTTATCAAAATGGGGAAAGTGTTGGAGTGGGAGCCCAGATGGCCCTCGTGTGTGTGTGTGTGTGTAAGAGATAGTGTGTGTACCTGCATGAGCTAAAAATACAGCACCTCTGTCAGTGTAATAGATCACTACAGAGGAAATAGCAATGAACACACACGCCGCAAAAGAGAGAGAGAGAGAGAGAGAGAGAGGCTTCCAACATGAGAGAACAGAGAAACTGAGAATCAAAAGAGCAAGAAATCAGACAACAAAGAGAAAAAAGGGAGTACGAGCTACGGAAGCGTCTGTGTGTGTGTGTGTGTGTGTGTGTGTGTGTGTGTGTGTTTGCAAAAACCTGTCACATCTGACCCCAGTGTGTCTTTGAGGTCAAGTCCAACACCTATATAGTGTGTGTATGTGTGTGTGTGTGTATCTGAGTCAGCATTTTCACCCTGCTTTGGTTTCTTCTTTCTGTGGCAGGATGTCAGTGTGTGTGTGTGTGTGTGTGTGTGTTTGTGTGTGTGTCAGGTCATTCTAGCATCGGATGCAATACGATATTTTTTTACTTCAGTGCAGGATCAGATATTTCAGATGTCTCCCACCACGGAGTTTATGACACCAGGTTTCTCACACACACACTCACTTACTCACACACACACACACACACACACACACACACACACACACACACACACACACACACACACAGTGTGTAGTAGTAAAGTTTGGGCTCCTGGTGTAACTCTGCGTTGTATAGAACTCACACCTTGCAGTGTTCCCATCGCGTCTCCTGGTTCTCAGAGGGTTCTGGTGAGGGCGCCGTTGGTTCCTGCTTGGCACCGGAGCTGAAGACTGGCATGGCGGCGGCGGCGGCACAGCTGAAGAGGTTTCCTCTGAGATTCACCCGCTCGGTTTCCTTCACACTTCACACTCAGAACCGACTCGCGAACTCACTAGCTAAGTAACGACGTTCCATCAGCTGTCGTGCAGACGGAGTCGCCGAACCCAACAAACAGATCCCACGGCCCACTCTCGCCTTCAATGCCCAGACATGGAACTACAGTGGGACGGCCTGGAACCACAAAAGGTTCAGAGTCAAACAACGGAGGAACTATAGAGGAACGAGAGGCCCGTGAGGAACCAAAAACGAAATAATCGTGGGACTACAAATGGAAAGTGAGTAGAACCAAATTGGACCCATCATAGATCCGAAATGAGACACAGGGAGAACGGGCAAACTCCACCGAGAACGGGAGCGGTCGGCCCTGCCTGGGTATCAAACCCAGACCGCTCATCCTGTTTAACAATTCAACAATTAATTAACATTCATTATCTTCCAATTAATACTCTGCTAAAGAGAATGTCCATCCAGGGGAGAACTTTTCAGGCACTGGGCAGATAGACCCAGGACAGGGCGCCAGTCTAGCGCCTGTCTGCCTAAGGGACTGGTATAGAACATAAGTCATTTGTACAAGTTGGGGTTAGGCCCCTTGCCCAAGGGAACTTCAGGTGTAGTACTTGGTGGGAACCAGGGACCTTTAGGTCGCAAGGCCAGTTCCTTAAGCCATCGACTGCCCCATCAAGGCCTCTATTGTGTCTTTTCAGTTAGTGTGTCATGTTGGCAAGATGGAGTTCCAAAGGGAACCTTTAGTCTCTACCAGGTCATCCTTTTCAACAAATAATTAACATTCATTATCTTCCAATTAATACTCTGCTAGAGTCACGGGGGAGAACAACCAAGAGAATGTCCATCCAGGGGAGAACTTTTCAGATACACCCAGGACAGGGCGCCAGTCTATCGCCTGTCCAACAGCAGTGGAACCATAATGAGACAACAAATGGTACCAATGTGGACCTACAGTACAGACAGAAAGGGACTGGTATAGAACGTAAGTAATTCGTACTAGTCGGGGTTAGGCCCCTTGCCCAAGGGAACTTCAGATGTTGTACTTGGTGGGACCGGGAATGGAACCAGGGACCTTTAGGTCACAAGGCCGGTTCCTTAAGCCATCGAATGCCCCATTAAGGCCTCTATTGTGTCTTTTCAGTGAGTGTGTCATGTCGACAAGATGGAGTTCCAAAGGGAACCTCTAATCAGCATCTGGAACATATCCAAGAAAAATGTGTGTTTGTGTGTGTGTGTGTGTGTGTGTGTGTGTTTGAGTGAGAGACACAGAAGTGAGAGTGACAGAAGCTAAGAGGAAACAAGGCATGTACACACACACACACACAGACATGTGACTGTGTGAACATGTGCCAATCACACACACCCATGCTCATGCTGATGGCACATCATTTATGGTTCTATAATTGTGATCGATGATGTCAGAGGGTCAGAAGCTTCACACCTGGACATCAGGAACCTCACGCCCGGGTCGGGTTCCACCTCTGTCCTGCTGTAAGAACGTCCACTCTGCACTCCACGCTCACGTTCTGGATCTCTGATCTCACTCTATGATTCACACGACACGACGCTTAAACCACGCCGTCTGATTGGCTCGATGTTCTGCTGATGAATCTGCGGTCACGTTTTGGTTACCATGTCTGCAGCGCCCGCCTCGTTAGAACCAAAACGTACAGAACAATAAAAATAAGAACACGATTCAGCAGAACCATCATCTCTTCAGGTCTTGGAGCTGATTCTGAAGTGGATCATAAATATGCTGATAATTATAATAGAGCTCCGACACTGATGGGGTGGGTGTTGGGTGTTTTTGGGTGTTGGTTGGGTGTTGGGGGTCACAGTTCATAAATTATGATATTATAATATTATTTATTCAATGTTCTTTGTTCCTCAGAAACACGCTCACATTCTGTATAAAACCGTAGACACTCCCACATGGTTTATAAGGACAAAGACACGCCCACATTCTGTATAAAACCATAGACACGCCCCATTCTATACAAAACTCCCACGTCTCACATTTCCACAGACACTCCCACAGTCTGACACAGACACGCCACATTCTGTATAATACAATAGACACGCCCACATTCTGTACAGGGACATAAAGACACACCCATTATCTATGTGAGGACACAATGGCACACCCACATCCCAAATAGGACTCACATCCCCCTCCTGTATCGTCTTAAGGACTCTATATGGATTATTATTATGATTATTATAAGAATTATTATATGGATTATTATATTTATTATTAAAGGCTAATATTTGAATATAACACACAGTTCAGTATTATTAAATGTAAAGCATCTTTCCCTTTAATTCTATAGTATATGCGGTTTAAACAGCCTTCAGCCAATAGAGAAGGAGTGTGCCCAGTGCATACTGGGTATCGGCCAGTGGAAGCAAGTGATGGGCAGGACACGGAGGGCGAACGGACCAATGGCGCGCCGGCTGAGAGGTTAATGAGAAAAGCTGCTGGGCTTCCTGCCAAAGCCAGACTGAGCTTCTCTTCCACAATGAGACTGAGCCGCGGCTAATTATACACTGTACTGACAGAGAGGGGGGGGGAGAGAGAGAGAGCACACATGAGAGAGAGAGAGAGAGCAGGAGAGACAGACTGAGAGAGCACAAGAGAGAGAGAGAGAGAGCAGGAGAGAGAGACTGAGAGAGCACAAGAGAGAGAGAGAGAGAAAGACAGAGAGCACACATGAGAGAGAGAGAGAGAGAGAGAGAGAGAGAGAAAGACAGAGCGAGAGAGCACACATGAGAGAGAGAGAGAGAGCAGGAGAGACAGACTGAGAGAGCACAAGAGAGAGAGAGAGAGAGGGAGAGGGAGGGAGAGACCGAGAGAGTACATGAGAGAGAGAGAGAGAGAGAGAGAGAGAGAGAGAAAAAAAGCGGTACTGAAGAGAGGTAAAAAGAAATATAGAAATGTAGGGAGGGTCACGGGGGGGCGAATAAGCTCAAGTGTGTTTATGCGACTGTGAGTGTGTATGGGCACAAAGAGAGAGAGAGAGAGAGAGAGAGCGCGAGAGAGAGCGAGAGAGAGAGAGAGACAGAGAGAATGAAGTCAGTGAGTGAAACTGAGAAATGAGAGTACGTAGAGGAGAGAGAAAAAGAGAGCGGGAACAAGCAAAAGACCTCCTGTGTGTGTATACGTATATATATATATATATGTGTGTGTGTGTGTACGTGTGCGTGTGTGTGTGCACACGGGTTGGATCCTCGGCGGTGGCGGCTGTTTCAATGATCAAACACGCTGCTCCTCACTACAGCAAGACACCTACTGAGGTAGGACCTTCACCATGCACACGGATCTGTTCGCACGTGTGTGTGTGTGTGTGTGTGTGTGTGTGTGTGTGTGTGTGTGTGTGTGTACACTTAGGAATTGCTGTAATAATTGCTAACATTGTAAACTGAGAGGTGTGTGTTACAGTATGTGCATGTGTTTATTCAAGATAATATCTGCATGGGTGACAATCAGCTGGTGTGTGCGCGCACACACTCACACTCACACACACTCACAAACACAGATACACTACACTATATACACTTATTATATAATATAAACATTGGTTATACATGTACACACAGTGATATTAAGAGTGCATACAGCATGCAGTACAGACACAGAGGAGACGAAAAGTCAGTGTTTTTTTAGGAATTATATTTATATTTATATATTTTTTTGTTGTTGTTGTTTGTTTTTCTAAAGCGAGCTGAAGAACTGAAAGTGAATTCTGATGTTGAATCCACAGCAGCTTTATATAAAAATTATATAATGTATGAATTCAGAAACTGACTGGAAGTTCTGTTATTATTGTGGATATTTGTGTGTGTGTGTGTGTGTGTGTGTGTGTGTGTGTGTGTGTGTGTGTGTGTGTGTGTGTGTGAGATTAAAGAGCGTTTGTGTTGCAGCATCATCATTCCATCATACAGGTTTCGTAGGCGCCTCAGAGCGCGTACTCAGATCAGGGTTTCTTTGTAATTAATTCCGATTGTCAGTCTGCGCTTTTGATTGGTTAATCTTATCGTCAGTCTGCGCTTTTGATTGGTTAGTCTTAACGAGCCGTTCCTAACAACGCTGACGGTTGAGGGTTTACGTTCAGACGACGAGACCGCCGCTCAGACTGCCTTCATTACAATGTCAATTAATTTAATTAATATTGATATTTATTGAAAGGTTTTAATGGTATTTATTACACAATGAATGCAAATCAATCCAACAAATTAACATAAATGAAATTCATCACGCAAATGTAATACATACGTAACATTTTCTTTACTATTGATTATCATCATACCATTTAGTTGCACTAGTGTGTGTGTGATCCAAAACTTGGATGCTGGATGAAAACATTTCGCAGCCACTGCTGCTGCTAGACCTGTACTTGTCATGGTCTTTTGCATGTTCTCCTCTTCAACGTGTCCTGTGTATGTGGTTAAACCAGTGTTCTTGCCGCATTAGGCGGGGGCTCTTTATTTTTTTTATTTTTTGGACACTAGATATTTGACGGCGCTGAGGGTCAGAGATGTTTCCGCCGTTTCGGAATGATTAAAAAAATTCAATAAAAATAAATAATTTATTAAAATGATTGCATTAAAATGTAAAACTCCACCACCTTGTGGTTACGTTACAGAATGACGCCACGGCGATCGCGTCACAGTTGCACAACTTTGTTGCTATTACATCGTGGAACTTTAAATCGGCGTAAATTCTGAGTGCGGCGGCCGAAGCAACTTTATGGAGTTAGAGAAACGAATGCGAATTTCGTCCTGCAGCAGTAGATCAGACGTATGGAATCTGATACATTACTGTAGATCAGAACGGGAATAATGAACCTACACACATCAGGAAGAACTTAACGTTGTGATTTTTCATGACTTAAGACATTAGGCTCGTTCATTTAATTCTTGTCCTAATTTGTGTAATCACTCGACGCGCTGCTATTTTTTGTTCGTCTGGCGGTCTGATGCTACCAGGTCGCTTACTATTCATTTTTTTCATTCTAATTCCTCATACAGCGTAGTAACGCGAGAGCTCTGTGGTTTGTCCTTCAGCAAATCATAAACAAACGTGTCCTGGGTTCAGCAGAGTGGACAAGGTCCATACTGTGGGGTTTTGTATGTTCTCCTCATGTCTGTAACTGTATTCCAGGACAGATCAGCATTAATAGAATGATTAGTAATCTGATATTAGAGTGTTGTAAGGTGATCGAGTATTACAGATTGTATTATAGAGTGTAATTAGTATGGTGCGTAGTGTGTAAGCTGATATTGATATGTAATCATAACGGAGCCGAACGGCCGATATCGATTGATCATCCCTAACCCGCCTCCCGTCGGCTTCCCGACTAAACTCCATGACGATGTTTGGTTTGGATTAACGGCGGTCACATGATGATGTCGGTGGCGATGAAATGCAGAAATGTGTAATTACAGCCGCAGATTATTTCCACGCAGATAATCACTCCTCCCGTATTACATGAAGTCTTAGAGAAATGAAAGCTACAATCACTTCTTCTTTCTTTCTTAAAAAGTCACTGAGTTAGCAAAGCACTGTGTCTGTGTGTGTGTGTGTGTGTGTGTGTGTGTGTGTGTGTGTGCTGCAGGTGCACATTTATATGCAGAAATAAGCAATTGTATGTAAAATGAGAGTCGTAGCATTCACACTCTATAATTGCAAACCTTAAATAGTGAATCATTATTCAGATTTATTCATTTATGTTTATTCTACAGTTTATTATATACACTGGTCCTTCACGGTGTGAATGTCTTTCAAAGCTTGTAATGCAAAGCTTTACAGAGAAAAACAGAGACCCTGAACTTCACACAGAGTTTAATCAGAGATTTAATAGAGAGATGGAATACTTTATTCATCCCGAAGGAAATTTAGCAGCCAGTAGCAATAACAGTAAAGTAAAAAATAGAGGGAAATAAAAAAAAAAAATGTATATATATATATCCCCATGTCCATCCAGGTGAGAACGTTTCGGGCGCTGGGCAGATACACCCAGGGCAGGGCGCCAATCTATCACTGGGCACACACTCATTCACACAGACACACGCTATATGGGGCAATTTGGAGAATTCAATTGACTTGATCCATGTTTTTGGACTGTGGGAGGAAAGCGGAGAACCCGGAGGAAACCCACGCAGACACGGGGAGAACGTGGAAACTCCACCCAGATGGGGATTCGAACCGGGAATCCCTAGAGCTGAGAGGAGAACGTGCCAAACCACTAAGCCACCGTGCCGCCCGTAGCAGTAACAGTAAAGTAAAAAATAGGGGGAAATTATATATATATATATATATATATATATATATTTACAATTTACTATTATAAAGTGTGTAGTGGTATCAAAACTAAAAATGAAAAAGTGTCCACTATGGATGGAGACCAAGTGATCATGTGCAAAATACAATATACGGTTTTTAAAACGTCCTGTTGTTTTATTTGTTCTTCCGGCCCAAAACAGTAGTATTGTAGAGCCTGATGTCCATCGGAACAAAAGATCTAATCAGAGTTTAATCAGAGTTTAATCAAAGGTTTAATCAGAGATTAATCAGAGTAGTTTGGAAATTCTTTCTAAAAGAAAGCAAGAGAAACGGGCCAATGAGGTTTTAATATCATCGTGACACACACCATAAGATTTAAAGGCATGATGTTTATGATCTCTGAGAGTGTCTGATCATTTTGGTTTAAACGGAAAATATTAAGTGTTTAATAAAAAGTTGGATGAAAAGCAGAGAGGATTTATTAATACTGGAGAGAGCAAACTTTTCTTCGTGCTACTGAATATACATTTATAATGCATATGTATGAGAGTGAAAGTGTGTGTGAGGGGGGGGGGGTGTCAGGAAGCTGCCTCTGATTCCCAGGCAGACTGTGAGAGGTCTATTTTTACGACACACACACACACAGTGTTATGTATGGAAGACGTCTCTGAGTGCATGAGCTGATAGAATGGTGAAAACTGTGAAAACTGGAGACACTGTGTGTGTCCACGTGTGTGTGTGTGTGTGTGTGTGTGTGTGTGTATTCTAAAGAAATCTTTCACTATATCACCATGTTCAGTCATGCTGTCTCACACCTCTCTGATGCAAGTCACACACACACACTCAACAATATTAAATTCTTTACCCACGGAAAAAAAAAAGTTAAATAATAACGCAAGTGGGACGCGAGTTCGGTCTTCAAGCAGAAAGAACAAGGTCCTATTGGTATGGAGTTTAGCATGTTCTTCCCATATGTGAGTTTCCAGCATTAGCTCCGTTTACCTCCCGCAGTCCGAAAACGTGCCGGTAGGTGAGCCAAAGCTGATGAATGACCTCAGTGTGAATGTAAAGCGTGTGAAACTCTGCAATGGATTGGCTATGAGAGCTGGGATAGGCTCCAGCAAGTTAATTAAGCAGATTGGAATACTGGTTGATATTAATTTATGGGATATGGTTAAAAATCAGCAGCGGATTAAACAGAATTTTGTTATCTATGTTAAATAATGCCTTAAATCTGCGGCATCGGACGTTAACCCTACGATAATCCTCGTTACAATCTTAATATTCATGCTTCATTTGCATATCACTCAGCATGCAGAAATAAAAATAATAAAAAACAAAACATCTGTAAATGTCTTCCTGCTGACTGCACATGCTCCCTGTGTGATGAGTGTGTGTTAGTATAAAAAATGAACAAAAATAAACTATAAATATTAAAAGGATCAAAAGATTAATGATCAGAGTGAAGTTCAAAAAAGGGCAGGTGGGGTACAAAAATTAAAAATGACAACGGGCCTTCCCCAAACTGCTGAAGCATCAATGTGGTAAAAAAATAAAAAATTTGAATGCTGCAGTAACTTCAGACTTATTGAGTGAGAGGCCAAAAGTCTGCGGGGAATTACAATGATGATGCAAATGTTCAGTGAAATGTGATGTAAATCAATTACAAAGAAAGTTTTCAAAAGAGAAAACGAGTCTTTACAAACGAGCCGAAATAAAAATAGAAATTAATTTAAAAAATTTAAAAAAAAAGAAGTTCCACATTGTGGAGGATGAATGACAATCTGTCTCTGTACGAAGAAACGAAAATAACAAATAATTAAATAAATAAATATGACAAGAAACGAGATTCACGTTGTGGATATAGGAATAGAGAAACTACACGTTACAATTACAAAAGCTGTAAGTCAATTCATTAATTAAGTCAATTACAAGGTTTTTGGGGAGTCGCATTTCGAATGCTTGCCTATTCACAATCTCAGTTCTAGTTCACAGAGCGGGGCCTTCCCCAAACTGTTGCACAAAAATGACAAATTACACATTTGTACCAAACGCCTGGCTAGGGGTTTGACTTAATACATCTAAATCCAATGATTAAGAGGTATGTGTGTGTGTGTGTGTGTGTGTGTGTGTACTGGACTCAGCAGTTCCCAAAGTTAAACATCACACAGGTACTTTATATCTCCCTTGCACACCTGCACTGCAAAGACAAAGCAATGCAGATTCAGCAGCACACACACACACACACACACACACACCCATTTATAGCAGTGTTCACACACTGCCAAGGCCTCCAATCACACCACACCTATACACTGTGTGTGTGTGTGTGTGTGTGTGAGAGAGAGAGAGGGAGGATTACGGAGAAGATACTCCCGTATCAGTGAAGAAAATTGGCTTACGCTGCATAATTCTTTAACATGGGCTCAAAAGGACACACATGCGCACGCGTACACATGCACACACACCCAACCACCTTTCTAAGGACATAGATACGATGAACACACAGTGCGTCCACAGTACAACCCCCCACGGTCAGAAATACAGGGATCGATCATAAAATAATGAGAATAATAATCTCATAGTTTATTCTCCTTCTAACATTTTGAATGACGACTGTAGAGGTATAAAGAAAAGAAAAGAAAAAAAAAATCACCTACAACTACCATTTACAGAAAATGTTGAAGAACTCATCTATCTGTTTAGGGACATCGTCCTTGAGCCAAAGTTGATAACATTAATAGTTTAAAAAAATGATGGAAATGTCGTCTGAGAAATAAAAAGCATCAGAGTTCTCCAGGCTAAAAGATTTTTAAAAAAGCCATCTATAAGTAACGCAAAAGCCAAGATCAGTCATGGTACGCACGCTCATCAGTGTCTACAACAAAGTGGTCAAATATCTGAAGGGGTCATCAGCATTCCTCCCTCACATGAAGCTTTTATATATTTATTTAAAACTAGAATCTGAGCACCGCCGTATGCTGCTGTCTGCTCGAGTCTGCGTTATGGAGTTTAACATGTTCCTTCTGAAGCGAAATATCTGTGATTTTTAAAAAAAAAAGGATTAATTCATCGCTGGGTTTAAACGGCTGGCTGTGGAGACGCTGCCGCTGTCCGTCAGGGTTTGCACGCCGTTCTCTAAACTTTCAAAATGGGATAATATCAGTTCTGTGAGTAAGTGTGGATCCAGAGCCGCCTCCGGTCGTTCGGCCTGATGTGGTTTTATTACACATCAACTGAAACTTCAGCATTAAATGTCACTACAGAAATAAATCACATGCAAATAACAGCAGCGTTTCTCCGAATGTCAAATCGGCTTTCGGATCACCGAGGTCTTTCACACAATCACATTTACTTTAAACTTAATTACCTTCAGAGAAAAGCCATGAATACGCCAACTAAATAAAAACCACAACCCTGAATTAATTCACTGTATGAGTCTTAAACATTCAGCGAAGCGTTTCGCCCGAGCGCTAAATTATACTGAATATTATATTTAAAAATGTTCTATTAAAATGATATTAAAAATTATATTCTTACAATATCTAACTTTAAAAAAAAAAAAACTAAATCATAGTATATTAAAGTGAATAATATTCACAAAGAAAGCAAAAAGATTTTAAAATAAGTTTTATAAATTAATAAAACAAATGAAGGGAATCTTCATAAAAATGAATGTATCAATTAATTAATTAATTATTAATAAAACAACCTGCCCCCCCCCCCCCGAAATAATTTGCTGTACAGAAACCCTTCATATATTCATTTGATAAATAATAATTTGCAATGATTTAAATCTGCAAAGTCCTTCCATCCTGAGAAGGACATGTAATAATTTATGCTTAGAAAATGAAACAAACATAAAATTGGACACGGTGTTGATATATTATCTGTGTGTGTATGTGTGTGTGTGTGTGTGTGTGTGTGTGTGTGTGTGTGTGTTATGAGCCAAGTCATTAACCTTTAATATGAAGAATACATGTCCAGTTTAGGTCACGAATTATGATTAAGGTCAGTCTAAAAATGTCTAGGAAATAAAAGTCTTTCTAAAGTCCACACAGTGGATAAAAACCTGTGTGTGTGTGTGTGTGTGTGTGTGTGTGTGTGTGTGTGTGTTGTGCTGCGTCAGGTGGATCTGGTAGCTGCTGTTCTGAAACGGGATCAGGTTCTGAGTAAAAATGCTGTAAGCAGGAAAATGAAGGACGTTCCTCAGACCCCGCTGTAACACTCGTCCTCTGATTATCTACAATTCAGGATTTTCACCTAAAACTATCGCGTCACAAACTTACATTTACATTTGGTCATGAAGCAAGACGTTTTTAATCCGACGTGATGTACAATTATCCCAACTTGATGCTTAGGGTCAGAACACAGCGCCCTCTGGAGCAATGGGGGTTAAGGGCCTTGCTTAAGGACTCACAGTGGTAACTTCAGTGGACCTGGGATTTGAACCCCCAACCTTCAGATGGATAGCCCAACACATCAACCACAGTATAAACCTCATATGAACCAAATTCATTCACTCGACCTTTACGGCAGCGTCCCAAAAGTTCTCCCCTGGATGGGCATGGGGAAACCCCCCCCCCACCCCACGACCCTAATAGAGGATAAAGCGGAAGATAATGGATAGATGGCTATACAACGTTCATTGACCAAATTGCTGTAAATTCATTTAATCACTCATTATCTTCCGCTTTATCCTCTATTAGGGTCGCGGGGGGGGGGGTGTTCCCCATGCCCATCCAGGGGAGAATGTTTTGGGCGCTGAGCAGATACACCCAGGACAGGATGCCAATCCATCGCTGGACACACACTCACTCACAGACACACTCTATATGGGGCAATTTGGAGA
>JAFMOD010000211.1:257064-260716 GCA_019802435.1 Corydoras maculifer
TACCCTGCATCCAGTACCCCTCATCCAGTACCCTGCATCCAGTACCCCTCATCCAGTACCCCGCATTCAGCACCCCGCATCCAGCATCCAGCACCCCTCATCCAGCATCCAGCACCCCTCATCCAGTACCCCGCATCCAGCACCCCTCATCCAGTACCCCGCATCCAGCACCCCTCATCCAGCACCCCTCATCCAGTACCCCGCATCCAGCACCCCTCATCCAGTACCCCGCGTCCAGTATCACACATCCCGTACCCCTCATCCAGTACCCCGCATCCCCATCTGGGTGGAGTTTCAATGCCCTCCCCGCGTCCGCGTGGGTTTCCTCCCACAGTCCAAAAACATGGATCAAGTCAATTGAGTTCTCCAAATTGCCCCATATAGAGTGTGCCTGTGTGAGTGAGTGTGTGTCCAGCGATGGATTGGCGCCCTGCCCTGGGTGTATCTGCCCAGCCCCGAGATGGGGAACCCCCCCCCCCCCTGCGACCCTAATATAGGATAAAGTGGAAGATAATGAATGAATGTCTTACACTTATAAGCAAAACAATTTGAGAAAGAGGGTCCAAAGTTCTGCCTAAGACTCGTAGATTAAAACACAATATGGGCAAAAGTATTGGGACACCCACACGTTGGACCAACCGGAGCTTTCAAGACATTTCAATTGTTCTGCCAAGATAACAGATATTCTCTTTTAAGTCTTACAATCTGAGTTCTAGTTCATCCCAAAGGTTCAAGTTCATTCATTTATACTTTGCTTATTTTAATCACATTGTCACAAAGCCGCCTTAAAATATTAACCCCCCCCCCCCCCCAAAGAGCGAGTCGAAGTGATAGTGGCAAGAAAAAACCTTGCTGTGGGCTTTGTGTGGGCCACTAGCCATGTCTTTAAAACCTAGTTTTTTGCACCGGCCTTCCCCAAACTGCTTTCTCACTGTTGGAAGCAAACAAGTGTCCACAATGTGTTTGATTTTATACATATACGTGTGGGGTGGGGGTGGGGGTGGGGGTGGGGGGCAGAATACCCATCAGCCCCTGGGTGAGCAGAAGAGTAGCACAGTGAAACAGAAGAGTAGAACGAGACCAGAAATAGAAAGCCAAAGCGGAAATATGAGCCAGTCCCGGGGTTTTCACTCATATTCATAACCAGAAGGCTTTGAGTGTTTCAGTTCTGAGATGAGTCCTGTAATGGAACTGCAGCGTATTAAATTTCGTCTAAATGAGTAAAAAATTAAATTTACACCTCATGCGTGCTTCCATTATTACTTACTGTGCACATTTACTCAGTAGCAACGTAAATATAAAAGCCAATATTCGCGGTAGTACAATACTGAGCTTCACCCGCATCGTTACTTTTACTTATTACACTTATTTAAAAAAAAAAAATTAAAAATTAAAAAAACTCAAAGCAAACACCAATCAGCACCGTGATTATACTCAAAGCAGGACGCTGTGTGTGTGTCCATGTCCACAAAGGTGGCCATGTGATAATAGCACAGGGCCTTCCCCAAACTGTTACCGCTTCCGAAATGTTTTAGAATCACTGTAATCACTGAATTCGGGTTTGATTTAGTTGCAATGTCAGAGGGGGCTGGAATCTAGAAGAGCCAACAGTTTGGGGAAGGCCCTGTTCTGTTCCAGCATGACTAAGCCAGTGTCCGAAGCACAGTCCAGTTTGGTTCAACATCCATCTCCGACCTTACAAACGCTCTTCAGGGCCAAATTACCACAGACACGCTCCAAAAACATGTAGACAAAACTTCTTAGAAAAGAGGAGGCTGTTATTACTGTACAGAGGGACCAACCCTCAGCGTCTTACTGTCTCTAAAGGACAAGTCTGTTACTACACTCCGAATGCCATGAGATTTAAAATAGAATCAAACCTGAAATCAGTTCTGACAGCAGCGCAAAGCAGCCTTCATTATAAAACGGGCTGTTCTGATCCTTAAATCTGATTGGCTGAGCCGTCTGTCCAGCCGGGACATCGTTATCAATAGCACACACCTCCGATGCGTCATAAACAATACATTATTTTAAATCCTAAAATACAGATTAATATAAACAGCGAGGCGATTCTGTTTTCATAAAATGTGTTCTGTAAATTGGCCATTAGATGGTGTTTGATTGTTAGAGAAACCAGAATCCTGTTACTCAGTAACTTGCATTCACTTAAAAAAAAACTAGATTACGGCTCGGAAGAGCAGATTATTAGAGATTTTGCTTTCAAAAACGCATTTTTTAAATCATACATAGTTTTTTTTTTATTATTATAGTGCATTTGTAAGTGTTTTATTAAAACAATAGGACATGCGAGGTTGTGTATTATTGTGAATAAATCACAGGAACAAGGTGTAAATGTACTTCACTACACATCGAGAGTAATAACACCTCTTTATGTGATTTGTTTACAATAATGTTGCCCTTTTGTACGTTATTACTTAATTAAATTTAATTAATATTCTGCACAAAGGTCAGAGTTCAGAGAAAACCAAGTTAAAAGTCTTGGATCTTAATAGAAAAGCCGAACATTTTGACTAAATGTTTAAAACATAATTATTAGTGATGTATATAAATCAAAATAAAATTAAATACTAGACAATAATGAGCTGATGAGACACTATTTTAAAGTTGTTATTAAAGCAGGTGAAACTTGAGATTAATGGTGTTGTTTTTGTATTTTTTGTTTTTCCATAAATAAGAAATCTATAAAGTATCTCTCTACAGAACGGCGCGTTTGTGAGAACGCAGGATGAATGATTTCGCTCAGGCAGAAAGGTGATGCTGAAGACGGAGGTTGATTTTTATCCAAATCAAACACATGTGTGTGTGTGTGTGTGTGTGTGAGTAAGAAAAGATCTGATGACATTTATAATACGCCTTTCAAAGGAGTTTCATTGCTTTATCTGAATATCCTGTTTATTTCATTGTAGCATTGGCCACGTGAATCAGTACACACACACACACACACACACACACACACTGACTCACTCACTCAATACACACTCAATGCTCTCACATCTCACAACACTTTTCGATTCTTCTGACTCGAGCCTTTAGACTCTCTGAGGTTAAATGATTCACACTGATTCAGTTCTGAATTCTATTTCTATGTCGTTTAACATCGAACCTTTCAAACAGATGTAAAAATAACTGACCAATCCACACACTGGAATTGTTTAAAGTATAAAAATATATTATGGTGACCTTTGATTTAATTAATGAACGAAAAGAAGAACAGAATAAAGATGATTCGCTGATTCAGAGAATGTTTTGCTGAAGATGTGACTTTACGAATCAGCGAATCAGAGTCAAACTAAATGATTCAATCGTCTGAAAACTGATTAATCTGCTAAGAGAGGCGGCCCGGACGATGACTTAGTGATTCAAAGACTTTCTTTATAAAGTATACAAATGTATACACTTATTATAGTAAACAACTTATTCACACACACACACACACACACACACACACACACACACACACACACACACAGTATATCATCTATCTAAAAATAAGTGTATGAGTTTGAAGTGAGACTGCACTGTGTGACTGGTATTCCATGTAACCCTTGTCTCGCTCTTTCGTTCTCCCTTACACACACACACACACACACACACACACACACACACACACACACACACACACACACACACA
>JAFMOD010000211.1:266841-367297 GCA_019802435.1 Corydoras maculifer
AAAGGTGATGGCACCTGGTGCCCTAGAAAAATAACCTTTAATCATTTATTGCCACCCTCCTGGGACCTAAATTTTTTGTCCTGTCGTCATTATTTCAGCTGTAATATCCCCCACCTTTCCTATAATCTTAGCTGAGCACCTGAGGTCACGCACTGATGTCAGAACCTAAGGCCTAGCTTAAACTTTATGCTGATCCCAAAGGGTCTGTTAGAATTCGTAGAACCTGTTATACCCAGGCCGTCATGCTGGGCCTTCCCCAAACTATTTCCACAATGCTGGAAGCTCAAAGTTCCTGCAGAAGTAACAAGACTAAACTGTAACCAGCCTCACGGTTAGAATTTTAGAGTTAAATTTAGTTGACGACTAACAATTAGGACTATCGTTGTGGATCCAGCTCACTTGCTACAGCCCTACAGCTTGTTAATTCGACGATGCTTTTAATTATAGAACTATAAACCTCCTCGCTAGTGCGCTCAGACTGTGGAACGGAGTGGAGTTAGGAACCGGTGACGTCGCGGTTACTCTGGCACCCACGAGTCGCTAACTATTGGTTAAAACGGGTTTTAAGAGGACGGACAGGAGAGAAAACATGCAATGCTAAAGATGCACAGTGTGACTTTTACGTTCGTATGTGAGACAATCAGAATGAGAGTGGTGTGTGGTGGCGGCCCGGCGGCCACCGCAGACGTTTACCTGCAGGGTCTCGCCGTTTTTAAATCAGTATTACAGAGAAAATAATATAAAAAAAAAGAAAACAGAGACTATATAAATATATGAATAGATATAATCTCAGTACAGGTGTCACGTATAAATATGCTAAAAGATGATCATGTTTATGATTACTTTCGCGATGCAAGTTGTTTTTCACGCTTCAGAGGCCGGCTCCGGCTCTCATAGTGAATGTACGAGCAAAATCTAGCCAAGCTTTTTGATACGGGGTCAAACTGCAGAGTCACTTCAGCATTACACTCCAATGTGTTAATCAAAAAAAAGGGAAAAGACACTAAAAAAAGGAATGAAACTAAGAGTCGAACGGATGCCCGAAGGTGTTTTTCCAAAAGAGGTGCTAATAACATGTTGGACGGTGATGCTCTGTCAGTGCACTCGACCCTGCGTCCCTTCAGTTTCCCTTCTTTAAGTTTCCGTACCATCCAGAGCAGGTCAAGAGAACAAAAGACAAAGTAAAGCATTCAAACTCAGATACGGGTATTCATTCAAGCACACTCTCTCACTTCGGGTTCGTTTTTGATTTCGTTTTCTTTTTGTTGTTGTTATTTTTTTTCAGGACGAAAAAAAAAAAAAAAAAAGAGTGTTATTTTTGTTTCCTTGATAAATGTATAGCTATGAAATTGTATATTTTTAAAACTTGTCAGACTGTACAACAGTGTTCGCTAGAAATAAAGGAACGCTTTATAGATTTACATGGACTGATGTTTTTGTACGTTTAATTTAAGCCAGACCTTTAAGAACAAACACCGATTCAGGGGTTCGTAACCGCTCTCAGCCCGGGGCCCACGTTTTGTCATGGTCATTATTTCGCAACCTATTTTTATAGAATATAAACAAAACAAATTGAAACATACAAAGCAATATTTTTAAGAAACTGATAAACATGTCCTCAATTCAAGAAAATTCTAATTTAAATACTCCAGGATATATTTTGTAATTATATGCATCTCGACTCTGATCATCACACATTTAAAGAGAAGGGTAACCGGCAAACAAACAATGGTTACCATGGCAACGTCTGATGCATGCCTCTCTCTGACACTTTTTTTTCCCCAAGATAAAAGACAAGAACATACGGATAAGCATTAATTATTTATATATATATATAAATATATATATATATATATATATATATATATATATATATATATATATTTTATTTTTTTTTTTAATTTATTTTATGTATTTATGTTTTACAAGCTGTCCACGACCCAGAATGTGTCCAGGATCCCGGGATTTTGGGTCGCGACACACCAGTTAAGAATGGCTGGTCTAAATTTTGGGTAATTAAACCCAGGACGTTCCCACTATGAGGCCGAATCTACTAACTACGTGCCGTCCAGATATTATGACGTTTATAAAAATATAATCCCCAAGTGGCAGCTTCACAAACATGTGGCAGCTACGGCCAACTGCCAGATAACGCACTAACAGGTTTACTAACAGCGCGATACGAAATGATGAGGCTCTGGTAAACAGCGAGCGTAACCTCCAGTCTAATTGCTATCGTTATAAACAGCTAGAATAGATTGTGTTTGAAAGCTGGCTTTATTTTGCGTCATATGGATCATCAGAAATAAGCAGATGTAAATAAATATGAAAACGAGCAACATTTAAACACGAGTTACCGTTAGGATTATTAAAAATAAGAGAGAACTCTTTGATGTTGGGCTTTCGCTGATTCATGTTCACAGTATTTAGGAAATAAAAAAAATACATTTTTAAATATTCCAAGCTGCCTCTGAGGAACAGACACATGAGAATAAAAGCAGGAAAGAATGACTGGCACCGAAAGTTGTGTTGTTCATGTTTTAAGATTTTACGTAATTTTACGAACAATGCCGTGAAATGATTATTTGGCGTGAGATTGACATATATTCAACATATATTCATACAACATATATTCTAAACATTAGGTTTATATTATTTACTTATATATATATATATATATATATATATATAATTTATTTTTTTTACTCTGTAATAATAATGATAATTAATAACAACAACAAGTACAGTGGCGGCACGGTGGCTTAGTGGTTTAGCACGTTCGCCTCTCAGCACTAGGGATTCCCGGTTCGAATCCCCATCTGGGTGGAGTTTCCATGTTCTCCCCGTGTCCGGGTTCTCCGGTTTCCTCCCACAGTCCAAAAACATGGATCAAGTCAATTGAATTCTCCAAATTGCCCCATATAGAGAGTGTGTGTGTGTGTGAGTGAGTGTGTGCCCAGCGATGGATTGGCGCCCTGTCCTGGGTCTATCTGCCCAGCGCCCGAAACGTTCTCCCTGGATGGGCATGGGGAACCCCACCGCGACCCTAATAGAGGATAAAGCGGGAGATAATGAATGAATGAATGAATGAATAAACGAGTACAGTAAAATGCTATAAAATGCTTTGTTAAGTGGATGACTCAGATTTCAGTACGCCCCCTGGGGGCGTGGCTTTAAATCTCTATATTGTTGCCGTCTAAAAAAAATAAAATAAATTTTTTTTTTTTTTTTAAACATTTAATTAAAATACTTTTTGACGTTAACCCCCCATTCAGAATGAAGACACTTCAGTATATTTTGGTAAATTGATTGGCTTTGCCTCCTGACAGGTTCATAATGTCATTTTAAAAACTAAAACCATGGCAAGAATCTCTACACACACAGACCTGCACATGATTTCTCCTCCTGTCTGAGACGACGCAGCTCGTTAAGACCTCGTTAGCGGATGACCGATGTGCGTCTGTGTTCTGATGGACGGGTCTGTGTGTGTACAGATCCATTTCCAGTTATATGACCTTATCATAACGCCCTGAACCTGTAAACGGCAAACAGAAATAAATCACATTAACAAGGACGATTACACCGCAGAATTACACTCTATAGTTCTGTGTTGTTGCTGTTTTTTAATTTAAACTCAACACTGGATCGAATTTAAACAAATTTCTACTAATCTTGCACTTAATGAGAAAAATAATAATTACATATATTAAAATTTATGTACATAATACGACTTCTCTCCTGCCGTTCACGGTCAATTGTGTCAGCGACGTCGAGTTTGAGTAACCGCTAATAATACAACGCCGGCTAACTTGCATTCAGATGCTACTTTGCAGCGTCATGCTAGCCGGTTAGCCTATGGATTATTATATACACGCACAGCTCTCAGTGTTTTATTTATTTTAACAAAAGGGTTACGGTTTATAAAAAAAAAAACTAAATATATATAAAATAGTGGACAGATCTTCTGAACATGACAATCTAATACTTATACTGTATGTTTAACGAGGTGCAGGTTCCCCTGACCAACATGGCGGCCGTGCTGATGCTTCACTTCGAAAAAAACATCGGCGACGTAGACTTTACTTATATGAATATAATATCTTTGGGCTAACCAATCAGCATAAAGCTGTTTTCCAGTGTTTGGTGTCATTGTTGATGGCAGTGCTTAGGTGTGACCATTCGGGTGGATGATGAACAGATGGGTTGTGGTGAACGTGGTGTACAGATGTGTTTATGGTTATGGTTTATGAATGAGTGAGGATGAACGGATGGGTAAGTGGATGACGAAACAGCTGGATGGATGGATGAGAATCATGATGGAAAATAAACAGATGAATAAAAAAAAACAACACTTGAAAAAGAATTGAAAAATTTAAAATATATATACAGGGATAGGCGGCACGGTGGCTTAGTGGTTTAGCATGTTCTCCTCTCAGCACTAGGGATTCCTGGTTCGAATCCCTATCTGGGTGGAGTTTCCATGTTCTCCCCGTGTCCACGTGGGTTTCCTCTAGGTTCTCCGGTTTCCTTCCACAGTCCAAAAACATGGATCAAGGTCAATTGTCCTGGGTGTATCTGCCCAGCCCCTGAAACGTTCTCCCCTGGATGGGCATGGGAACCCCCCCGCGACCCTAATGGAGGATAAAGCGGAAGATAATGAATAAATGAATATACAGGAATAAGTTATTAGTGAGTGAATCGATGATCCTTGGTTTAAATCAGTATATTGATGAAAGAATGACTGGATGGAAGAGAGAGAGAGAGACTGGTGTGGATGGGTGGGCGGAGAGGTGGATGAATGGGTGTACTGATGAAAAAATAAGTGGGTGAAGAGATATGGATGGATGGATGAATGTGTTGACAGATGAATGGAGCTTATTTCTGCAGTTCTGATTTCAGGCTGATCTTCACTTCAGCAGCTTCGGGAGGCCGGAGACGCAGCAAGAGCTCTTTAGCAAATAAGGGCACCACCTACACACACACACACACACACACACACACACACACACACACAGAAAGAGAGAGAGAGAGAGAGAGAGAGAGAGTTAATATGTATTATAATGACGGCTGTATTGTATTGTATACTGTGGCTCCCTCTTCTGGCCATTAGAGAAACTTTTCCAAACGCAGTTTACGCCAGTCATCTAAAGACTAAAATCAAAGTTGTTTTTTTTTTTTTTTTTTTTTTTTAAACAAATAATTGGTCAGACCTCATTAAGAATAAACCTGAAACTGATGCACTGCAAAAAGAAATGCCGCTGCACTCTAATTTCACACACACAGTAGAGCGAATATAAAAAAGCACAGGTATTGTAAACTGTGCATCTGCTTCACCCCAAGTCATGTGACCATAAGGTAATAGTGTTGCCTACTGAAGATAAGATAGACCTTTATTTTGTCCCATAAAGAATAAATTCACATTATCAGCAGCAAGTTACATTAGAAGAAGTTGAAAAAGATATTTAGCAATTAAAAAGATGTTTAAAAAACTAAAAACTAAAAATTTTTTTAATAGAAATCTATATATACACAAGATAAATTTCAGTTATGTACAAGCCATATAACAGAGGAATAAAATAAAACAAATATTGCAGATAGTGAGTGTTAAATGAAGCAGGCGGTGACTGTAGATAATGATATTCACCTGTGTTGTGATTAACTTCTTGTTTTTTGGGAGATTAATATCTGGAAACTCTTCTCCAAAACACAGGTCAATGATGTAGCGCGGTGTGGGTCCTGCAGCCTGCAGGTGCTGCTGCAACTCTGAAACAATCAGAACGCCATGTTGAACCTAATCCTTCAGCCCCAAACTCTCACGTTCACAACATCTAATCAGTAATAAAACAAACCCTAATTTCAGAAATATTGGAACCCTTTTTTTCAATAACTTTTTTTGTTAACAGTATGAATGGCCGTTTGCATCTTTGACATTTTGAATTGTCCAGTTTGAACATTATAACCTAAAAGTTTGATGGTCAACGGCGGATATCTTGGACATTATGCACCAAGACGCCCCCCTCACATCCTAAAATTTTTATGATATTATAAATTGTAGACGGTGGAAGATCTTAAATTTTGTGAGTTGATGTCTTTAAACCCTCATGGAGTTTGGGACGAAGTGGAACCATGAAGCATTCCTTGCTTACAAAGACTAAGCCTTTTGTAAATGATGTCGTTATATCATATACTCTTATATTACCGTGATGACATTACATTTACATCTCCATTTAGTCATTTAGCAGACGCTTTTATCCAAAGCGACTTACAAATGAGAACATTACAGTCAGAAGTTCTGCAGAAAACCAACTCCACTGTAAACTCATCAAACCTGATTGTTATTTGATGCTGCACCCCCCCTCCCCTTTTTTTAAATTTATTCATTTTATTTTTTTACAACAGGTTTTTGTTAAAGAGATGCGTCTTCAGTAGTTTCTTAAAACCGTTGAGTGATTCTGCCTTACGGACAGAGTTGGGAAGATTGTACGCTCCTCGGTGAGGTGGAACCACCAGGGGGCGATCATCACTGGAGCGAAGTGAACGAGTCGGAGTGTATTTTGAAAAGATAGAGTGAAGGTCGGAGGGGGAAGATCCAGAAATTGTTCTGTAGGCCGGAGTCAGTGACTTGTACTGAATGCAGCAGCTACAGGGAGCCAATGGCGGGACATGAGTGATGAAGGAACATGAGTGATGGAGGGACATGAGTGATGGAGGGACATGAGTGATGGAGGAACATGAGTGATGGAGGGACATGAGTGATGGAGGAACATGAGTGATGGAGGGACATGAGTGATGGAGGAACATAAGTGATGGAGGGACATGAGTGATGGAGGAACATGAGTGATGGAGGGACATGAGTGATGGAGGGACATGAGTTCTTGGGGGTTAAATACGAGTCGGGCTGCAGAGTTCTGAATTAGTTGAAGAGGTCTGATTGTGGAAGCTGGGAGACCGGCAAGTAGCGCATTACAATAATCGAGCCGGGATATGACGCGGGCTTGAACGAGCAGTTGGGTCGCATGTTTTGTCAAGAAGGTCTGATCTTCCTGATGTTGTAAAGAAGGAATCTGCAGGAACGGGTGGTTTTGGTCATATGATCAGAGAGTTTAAGGTGGGAGTCTATTGTGAAACCGAGGGTACGGACCGAATCGGTTGGGGAGATGGTGGAGCCCTCAATTTGGAAGGTCAGGTCGTGATGGGTTGACCTGTACCACTGAACGGTCACTTGTGGAACCCGTTAGAACAGGACGTATATTTATAGACCGATCGATCAGATGACGTTTAAGCTTCTTTTGTTCTCACCTTTCATGAAGACACCGATGTCGAGCAGTTTGCAGGTTCTCTCTCGCTCCAGTTTGTTGGGATTTTGCGATTGGGGGGCGAGCGGGCCGTCCCAGTACACCCGCCCCTGACAGAAGCGTTTGATGAAGACGCCGTCGGGGGCGACCCAGACCAACACACCTTTTTCCAGGTGAGGTAGCAAACGGCTCATGGGCTCCGTGATGCTCTGCGGCAGAGAAAGAGAGTCCAAACTCGGAAAGGCCAGAGTGTGAGCCTCGCAGGGCCCATAAATCCTCTCGCTCCCCACCGGTGTCGCCCCCTGCAGGATGAAACACCCATCGGGCGATGAGCTGATCACCTCCTGCACCAGACGCCCGTGATAGAACAAGCTCACCTGCAGACGGAAATCTGAACGCAAACGCACACACAACAAATTAACAACACATATCACACATGAAGATAAATTTATAAATAAAATTATCTCAATTAAATAATTATTCTATCTTTCTAAAAAATAAATGAAGAATAAAAAAAGTGTTCCATTTATCTATCTAAATAATTTTGAATCAGATTTTTTGGCCAAGTGTGTTATAGGAATGTGGTTTGTTGGGTGTTGGCTCTAGAATTTTACACAATTTAAATACTAGAGTTAACACCTAACAAACCACATTCCTTGTGTGTATTTACGCCAAAAAATCTGATTACTTACACATGATAGAAACACATGTACATACACATGTTACAATCATAATAATAATAATAATAATAATAATAATAATAATAATAACCATGTTATTAAGGGTGGCACGGTGGCTTAGTGGTTGGCATATTCTCCTCTCAGGGATCCAGGGATTCCAGGTTCGAATCCCAATCTAGGTGGAGTTTCCATGTTCTCCCTGTGTCCGCATGGGTTTCCTCCGGGTTCTCCGGTTTCCTCCCACAGTCCCAAAACATGGATCAAGTCAATTGAGTTCTCCAAATTGCCCCATATAGAGTGTGTGTGTGTGAGTGAGTGTGTGTCCAGCGATAGATTGGCGTCCTGTCCTGGGTGTATCTGCCCAGCGCCCAAAACGTTCTTCCCTGGATGGGCATGGGGAACCCCACCGCGACCCTAATAGAGGATAAAGTGGAAGATAATGGATGGATGGATAATGTTATTAACCCTAATGTGACATTAATTCATTTATTAATTCATTATCTTTTGCGTAAACCTCTAGTTGGGTCAGATACACCCCAGGACACACATTCACTCACTCACACACACCCACACAAACACACACTATATGGGGCAATTTAGAGAGAAAAAAAATCCATCAATCTCTGTCGCCCTCTGGTGGGGCGATATAGAATAACGTTAAACTCCTCGTTTGATGCGTTTTATTTATAGATGTTATCAGTAACTTGGTCTCTTCTTGAAAAATTTTTTTTGACAGTTTCCCAAACTGATGGAAGACATTGGGGGTGTACAGACGGGACGAGATTACATAAAAATAATCAGATTTTATTTCAGCCCTTTTTTTTGCCACATCAGTTCGTGAAGTTAATTTACCTGAAATTTGGTATAAGATCGGTAAAAAGATGGGAGAAGCAGGGCTTTCACAAGCAGCAGTGTAATCCAGCCTGCTTACTGCAAACAAAGACACATACACACATTATTATTATTATTATTATTATTATTATTAATAAACGTTGATTAAAAACTCTCTCATATTCTCTCTCTCTCTCTCTCATCCCTCTGATTGTACGTGATACTGACCTGCTGGTACTTTATTGTTATTAGATTCATCCCTTGTTGCATCCTAAAATAAAACCAAAACACAAATATGATCCTCTGTAACATTTATAACTGCATACATATGATAACTTCTATACAACTGTATCTAATCGTTACAGCACATGTCCACTAGAGGGCAGTAAACAGTCTTACAGTTTTACTTTCACATTCCATTTCTGTTCCTGATATGAGGGGAATTTCCAACTTCTTACATAACATTATGTGTGTGTGTGTGTGTGTGTGTGTGTGTGTGTGTGTCTTACCTGAACATCACTACAAACTCTGCTCTTTATTGAACTTCCAACCAGCTCTAAAAAATAGATTCATGATTAAAATACGAGTTAAAAACAGCTGATCAAGAAAATTAATTCTGAAATTTATGATCAGTAAATGTATAAATAAAAACCGTATTTTAAATCTTGTTTTAAAAGCTTACAGGTTTTTGTTTTTAATTCTGAGATCAGGCACTGATTTTAAGTTAAAAAAAAAAAAAAAAAAACCTGGCTCAGTATCTTCATCCCAAAAGCGCCTCTGTGGAGGTCAGTCAAGCCGTGCAACATTAAACTAACTGGACATTTCATTGCGCACTGAGGCACAGTCATGCAGAAACTAAAAGGGCCTTCCCCAAACTGTTGTCACACTGCTGGAAGCATGAAGCCTACAATTTGTCCAAAATACACGACAAGGTGCCAGATATTATTCACTTGTGTGTGTGTGTGTGTGTGTGTGTGTGTGTGTGTGTGTATGAGGTACCAGAGTGTGTTTCGTCCACTATCCGATACACCTTGTATGGTTCTGATATGTCCAGCTGACTGCGTTCAGGAACTTCCTGGAACTCCGAGCTTTTGTTAAGAGCACAGCGTAATCGCGTTTTCCACGCAGAGGGGTCGGCCTTATCCCGGCCCTCACGGTATTTCCCTTTATATACTGCCCATGCCTGCATGTGCACACACACACACACACACACACACACACACACACACACACACACACACACACACACACACACACACACACACACACACACTGAACCTTTAACATATATTAGTAATTATTCATAAATGATATAATTCCAGCACTAAATGTAATTTACTTTCCTTATCTCTCATCTCTGGTGTAATTAATTAAATTATTTATAATTAAATACCTTTATTCCATAAGCAAATACTCTATTTTTTTTATTTTTCATTCATTCATTATCTCCCGCTTTGTCCTCTATTAGGGTCGTTAGGGGGGGTTCCCCATGCCCATCCAGGGGAGAACGTCTCGGGCGCTGGGCAGACCCAGGACAGGGCGCCAATCCATCGCTGGGCACACACTCACTCACACACACACTCTTTATGGGGCAATTTGGAGAACTCAATTGACTTAATCCATGTTTTTGGAATGTGGGAGGAAACCGGAGAACCCGGAGGAAACCCACGCAGACACGGGGAGAACATGGAAACTCCACCCAGGTGGGGATTTGAACTGGGAACCCCTAGTGCTGAGAGGCGAACATGCTAACCACTAAGCCACTGTGCCGCCTATTTTTTTTAATTTATAATATGTATATGATTATTAAGAAGATTAGAAGTGATTATTTATTCTTATTATTAATAATAATAATGTCATGTATTGTTGTTTATTAATAACAAAGTGATTGTAAACTTATCATATTATGTCATTAAATGTAATTCGTCACTTCACTGCGGTGAAATAAAAAATTCTGACTATATCCAAAAATAAAAACAAAAGTTTGTTATTTAATATAGTCAGAATATTTATTGTTTTTTTTTTTTTTGGTTGTATTTAAATGACACTTTCAGGTAAAAACCTGTCTGAGTCTAAAAAAGCTGCCAGGTTCAGCAGTTGAATTAGCCCCAGTTGAATTATGGGATTGCACGGTATGCAGCGTTTGTGTATTTTAAAAACGGTTTATGTGTCAATTACTTATTCGGGGGATTTTTACCTCCTGCTGCACGCCTGCTGTTTATTTAGGCGGTATAGGCTGAAGGAGGTGGCAGACTTTGGTTGAGGTATTTTTTTCTTTCGCTGTATTTTTAAATTAAATTCATCGATATTTGCAAGTGTCATTATTCCCGTCGCTGCAGTTTTGCCCTAAAGAGTCATAAAGATCAGTAAACATCATGACATCACGAGTTGTCAGACCTTGAAGAGCGCGGCATCCTCACTCTGTCGGTAGTCCTGTTTGGCTGCATGTTTCCATGGGATTTTAAACAACGTCTTCTCGCTGTTCTCCCAGCTCAGGCCTGCGTACCTTCCACTGTCGATCTGAGCGATCAGCCATTCCCTGAGACGCATCGGGCTCTCCCTCTGCTCCATGACATTCCTGCTGCAGAATATCAAGAAGACCAGAAACAGAAACGTCCAGAAGAAACACCGTCACGTCGCCGAGACACCTCGCACCGCCAGGACGACCTGGAACCTTCAGAGTGCAAACTGTCAATCAGACATTATACAAAAAAGTTTGAGTTTAAAAAAAAAAAGGGTTAAAACTTACAAAAAGTCGTGAGAGGTAAGAACGAGTGTGTTCACATGTGAGCAGAGCAGCCTCAAAGCGAAAGAGAAAGTCTAACAGGAAATACTTTCACTTTCCTCTCATCAGAGTGAGAGAGAAAGAGAGAGAGTGAGTGAGAGAGAGAGAGAGAGAGGGAGGGGTTGGGTTTTCAAGACAGTCATGCACCTTCAGCTGAATTAGGAGAGAGAGAGAGAGAGAGAGAGACTCAGAAACCAAATAACAGAGAGAGCATGAGACAGAGTTAACGACAAAGAGACAGAGATTAAGAGCGAGCGAGCGAGCGTGAGACTATAAGAGCAAAAGAGAGAGAGAGAGAGAGAGTCTGTGTGAGATAAACAGAGAGAGGGATTCTTGGTTGTTGGGTAGATTTTACAATGTGTGCACTCACTCACTCACACAGACACACTCTATATGGGGCAATTTGGAGAACTCAATTGACCTTGATCCATGTTTTTGGACTGTGGGAGGAAACCGGAGAACCCGGAGGAAACCCACACGGACACGGGGAGAACATGGAGACTCCACCCAGATTGGGATTCGAACCGGGAATCCCTAGTGCTGAGAGGCGAACATGCTAAACCACTAAGCCACCATGCCGCATATTTATATATATATATAAACATATGCATATTTATAAAACAAAAAATAGGCTAAAAATAGCTGCTCAGTTATTCAAACGTCTGCCTATAAAGGTATGTTTTCAAGTGAGCTTTAAATAGAGTAAATGAAGATGCCTGACGAATAAGGTTACGGTAACGTGTTCCATAACCTCGGAGCATAAACAGAGAAAGCACAGAGAAAGCACAGTCACCTTCCCGTTTTAGTCGAGTCCTATTCACAGCCAGCAGGTTCCGTGTGGCTGACCTCAGGGAGCGCTGCGAGGTTACAGGCGTAAGCATATCCCTGACCATTGAGTGCTTTAAAAACAAATAAAAGCACTTTAAAATGGAAAAATAAATAGTTTGGTATGTTTTTTTTTTTTTGTTCCGTTGTAGTTTTAATTATGTTGTTTTCAACAATTATATGATTTTTGGGAGTTTTTTTGGTGATGATTGGAGGTTTACCGTCATAACATCCTCCCACTTTATCAGACATTCTGCACGGCTGCTGCATCTCTCGCTCTGAGACATGATGTTATTTAATTATTATTCATCTAATTCACTTAACATCTCATTGGCATTAATCTGCTTCCATCTGACAGTTCAATAAAAATATCATGTCTTTTTTACAGCTAAATTCTGGGTGTAAAAAAATTGTTCACCTTTAAGAGATATTTTATTAATTTTTAAAAATAGACAATTTTTAATAAATAGTTATTTTATTTTCATTCTTTTTCTTTTTACCTATACTGTGAGGGGTTTTTTTGCACACTGATTCTTTGCTTTTCTTATCTGTTGCTCACTACCTCATTACCTCAGGAATAGAATGTTGAGTGATATCAGATGTGTGTTGCTATAACAATATTATCTCATTTCTAAACTGATGTCAGGCCTCAAGGTTTTACTGCGATACTGAAACTCAGCCATGATGGAAAGAGAACTGAAACTTAATCCGTTACACACTCAGCTAAAGCTCGCCGTTCCTTTTCCTGTTGTGAAGAAAATTCAAAGGTTAATATTTAATCCAGACTTTGAGGAGGAGGCAGTTTCATCTCTTTCATTTCGATTCAAGTGACGTTTCAGAAAGTTCGAGAAGGAATGAGACTCTAAGCTTCACCTTAAATGTGCTTTAAGCAACCACCACATATCACTTTACACTAAATTAAAAAAACTGTATAGATATTATATATACACTCATGCCTGCAACTATTAAATAATAATAATTATAAAAAGTTATATATATATATATATATATATATATATATATATGCCCAGCGATAGATTGGCGCCCTGTCCTGGGTGTATCTGCCCAGCGCCCGAAACATTCTCCCCTGGATATATATATATATATATATATATATATATATATATATATATATATATATATATATATATATATATATATATATATATATATATATATTTATTATGTGCATTAAATTTATCATTAATTTATAAAAGTGAAAACCAGTTTATCAAGAAAAAGTTCAGAAATGTATTAATTTGATATTTTGTTAGGATTTCGTGAAAGAGCATTTTTTACAATTAGTAAACAATAAGTAAAAAAAACAGTTCTGCGTCATTTTGCTTAATAAAATTAATTACTATACCGACAACTAATTAACTGTCTTCAGTAATGTTGCATTGTATGGTTTAGGACACAGAGTTCTGACGTCGTTGTTTACAAATGTGTGTACTTACATATATTTACCACAAGGCGGCGACAAAGATTTGAGTTTAGTTGCATACACCCGCAACAGACGCCCTTTTTAACTGTAGTGATGTGTCGATGTCCCAAAACTTTTGCTGTAGAGAACATACATTTCACATATTAGAAAAAAGTAAAATCAGGACAGGGTACAGGAGACTTGCAATATTTTTACTCAATTACTGTATTGATTATTCATTCATTCATTATCTTCCGCTTTAATCTATATTAGGGTCGCGCGGGGAGGGGGGGGGGTGTTCATCCAGCCCATCCATGCCCATCCAGGGAAGAACGTTTCGAACGTTCCAGGACAGGGGGGCAATCTATCACTGGGCACACACTCACACTCTATATGGGGCAATTTGGAGAACTCAATTGACTTGATCCATGTTTTTGGACTGTGGGAGGAAACCCGAGAACCCGGAGGAAACCCACACGGAAATGAGGAGAACATGGAAACTCCATCCAGACGGGGATTCGAACCGGGAATACCTAGTGCTGATAGGCGAACGTGTTAAGCACTAGGCCACCGTGCCGCCCTGTTTCGATTAAATATATTAAATAAATTTAGGAGCCAACAGTCACTACAGTGTTTTCATATGGGTCTAAACTAAGTTTAAACATCACGATGGATAGAATTTCTAAATGACGGTGCAGATACCTTTAGAATGACGTGGAAATCCTCACGTTGCATGTCTAAAAAAATAAAATAAGAATAATTTCTTAATTGTTTTTGCATATTAATTGTTTTGCAGATAATTTTTGTATCACTGGTTCATGACAGACCTGAAATACAGCATGTGGATGATTTATTAATGCACTGGAGAACATGCAAAACCACTAAAGAGAACTAAAACAAAGTTAGAATTAGTATTTAGCATGTTCTCCTTATAGAGATGGGAATACAGGTTTGAATCCCAATCGGGATGGAGTTTGCATGTCCTCCCCATGTCCGCATTGGCTCCCTCAGGGTTATCCGGTTTCCTCCCACAGCCCAAAAAACATGGATAAGGGGAAAATTGAATGCTCTAAATTGCCCCATATAAAGAGTATCTGTATGTGTGGCACGGGGAACCCCCCCCCCCCCCCCACATCTCACAAGCTCACATCCCTTAAACCCTTTATAAAGCTTTAGATTTGGGTTAAATAAAAATCCTCTCCTGAGTTCATATTTATTTCTATAGAATTACAGCTGTTTCCGAATCGATGCTCGGTCCGTGGTTCACCTGCAGGGGAGACACTGTGGGTGGATTTGTTTCTCATTTGCTGAGTCACTCTGAGGAGTGCTCTCGAGCAAGCGGCTGCGTGGATTCACAAATCAATAGATTATTAATCTTGTAAAAACAGACCGTTAGAGATGAAGCTTATAAAACGCAAACTATGAAACCCATCACAGGGTTGAAATAAAATACTATACTGTTCTCAAATTGAAGCATGAGGACATCGGGACAGTAATTAAGAGGAGACGTTTGTTAGGTGAATAATCGGATTGTAATGCAATAAAGTGAATATCATCGGAGTGAATAGATGGGGAAAAAAATACAGCTTATGGATTAATGGAGGAACAGAAAAAGAAAAGGCCTCTTCAAATATTTTTTGGGGGATTTTGTCTCGTTTGTGTCATCTGCTCAGTCTCTGGGTCTCAAACCGCGGGGTACAATTGGATTTACATGATCGGTAGACAGAAATGACGTAAGTCTGGCTGCCCGGCTCCATCCCTCCTCGTCCACCCCTCGCTCTTTTCTCTTCGTTTTAGCCGAGTAATTCACTTACCGTAAGAGGACCGAGGCAAAGGGATCAATATCCATCAACATTCCCCATTTCCATCAACCTCAAGATCACCCATAAACCCGGCATCTGCATCGCCGTCTTTGGCGTCACCTCCACACGCATATAAAACTTGAACGACACAGTCGTCCCCGTCCGTGTCTCCAACACCTTCAGCCCCACCTTCATCACCACAGTTACTAACATAACAAATATAACCAACAACCCAACATCCCCATCATCATCTCCATCAAGCTACTAGATCCATCAGCATCATCATCATCACCAGTATATCCAACTTATTTAATATAACATCTGCAAACGTTATTAACAATAACACCCTCATCTCCATCACTGATGTATCCAACATCCCATCATCTCCACCCTGCGTTTAGCAGATACGAACTTGTTCGTTGGGATCATAGATAAAATTCTCCAAGTGAATAAAGATTAATAAAACTTCTTATTTAATTATTGATGACCAGCTGTGGCTGATGGAGTATGGCACTACATCTCACACAGCAACATGAGGGAGTCATTTTGAATGAATCGACTCACATGACTCTGTAGAGGTGCAGTGTGCTCGGAGGAGGAGGAGGAGGAGGAGGAACATTTATGGTTGGTTGGTTAACAGCAGGTTGTGACCCTGCACGCTTTCATCCACCCTCTCCACCTCCCATCCACCAACCAGAACGGAGTCCCCCTCTCTCCATGCGCTCCCTCCATCTGTCCATCTGTCTCCAGTGGGCACTGTGTGATGTAGGGAGGAAGGGAGGAGGAGGAGGAGGAGGAGGGTTCAGAGGCTTGATGAGAGGATTGCTGTCTTCTCTCAGCTTAAGTGTTCCTCCTCTTGAGATCCATTAGTGGTTTGATGGTAAACATCAGAACGTTGAGCTTCTGTGATAAAAACATTTATTAATAAATTTTCAAAATGCAGATTTGCAGATACATTCAGCCTTATATATTTATATAGTGTGCAACTCTTTTTTAATTTAAGTCCAGTTGGATTATTATTATTATTATAATACGTCCTTAAATTGAACGTATGGGCAACAAAAAACAAACAATAATGAACTGATAATTAACCTTTCGGGTGTCCACACTGCTGTGCAGTATATTTTATTTAGAATAAAACACAAATGTTCACTGTTTATTTTAACAATCACGTTGTCTTTTCTGCGAATAATAAGTAAATCTTCACCTTTATTATGAGATTATTAAATTATCTTCAGAATGACGTGGAGGTCATTACACTGCATGTCTAAAAAAATACAATACGAATAATTTCTTAATTGTTTTTGCATAATAATTGTTTTGCAGATAATTTCTGTATCACTCGTTCATGACAGACCTGAAATACAGCATGTGGATGCTTTATTAATGCACTGGAGAACATGCAAAACTACTAAAGAGAGCTATAACAAATTTAGAATTACAACAGGGTGGCAGGGCGGCTTAGTATTTAGCATGTTCTCCTTATAGCGCTGGGAATCCAGGTTTGAATCCCAATCAGAATGGAGTTTGCATGTCCTCCCCGTGTCTGCATTGGCTTCCTCAGGGCTATCCGGTTTCCTCCCACAGCCCAAAGAACATGGATTAGGGGAAAATAGAATGCTCTGAATTGCCCCATATAAAGAATTGCCCCCCCGAAAAAAAAAAAAATGTAGGCCTGTGTGCTAGAACTAGAACCAAACTCCAAAAGATAGAAACTAACAGAACACATATTTATCCCAAATTAATTTCCCTCCATCATCTTCCACTTCATCCTCTGTTAGGGTCGTGGGGGGGGGGGGGGTTCCCCATGCCCATCCAGGGGAGAACGTTTCGGGCGCTGGGCAGATACACCCAGGACAAGGGGGCAATCTATCGCTGGGCACTAAATACATTTTACAATATTAAATTTAGAACATCAGTTCAGAAAAAGGCGTGAAGGCAAAAAAAATAATAAAAAAAATTTTAAAAAAAGGGAGAGGAAACAGCTGAAGCGGGGACAGAAAAGAAGGGAGGGGCCCCGCAATACAAAGAAAAGAAAAAAAAGGTCGGGGGGGAGGCCTTGCAAAGAAGGAGTGATGATGTCATGGTTATTTAGGAAGCGAACGAGTATGAACGAGTGGGAGGGATGTAAGGAGGAGGCTCAGGGGGAAGAGCGAACGAGAAAGCGAGAGAGAGAGAGAGAGAGAGAGAGAGAGAGAGAGAGTATTCTCTCCATCACTGCAGCATCACAGCAGAAGGTGTGTTCCACCCATTGGATTAGAGAAGGAGCGAGAAGAAAGCAAAAGACATACAGAGAGAGAGAGAGAGAGAAAGAGAGAGAGAGCTAGAGAGAGAGAAAGAGAACGAGGTGTGTCTCACTGGTGTAAGAGATAAAGGACAAAACGACGTCACAGCAAACGCTACCTGCAAAAGTAAGAGTTGATTATAATGGCTTACGTGCATGTTTACAGATAAATACCTCTGTGTATGTGTGTGTGTGTGTGTGTGTGTGTGTGTGATCACACCTTGCATGCGTGATGCTGTGTCAGGTTGTGTGTGTGTGTGTGTGCAGGGTGCGTGATATCTAGGTGTGGTGCTCTGAACACATGTGATCGGTTACATTCACAATAACAACCAGGAGCTTGAATCTCAATCTCCTTCATTATAATAAAAAAAAAATCACAAAAACGTCGCAAACTTAAACAATTTCCCAAAAAATGACGCCATTCTGGTCGGCGTCCACACACACACACACACACACACACACACACACACACACACACACAGACAGACAGACAGACAGAACTTGTTATGACACAGCGCGGGGACCAGGCCTGCGACACGAAAAAGAGGTAAAAAGATCAAAAGATGGGAATGAAGCAAACGATTCGGCTTTAAAACGAAGATGAAAGAGACGCAGCCGTTACCAGGTAACGAAATGAACCGTCCCCGTCGAGCATCGGTGCAAAGAGCAGCGCGGTGACCTAAAGTGACGAAAGTACGGATCTTTATCAGGACGTAACGTTGAGAGATGATTATAATTCTCCACATTTGGTAGAAAATAACGAGAGAGTTTGATGACTTTGATCTTTTGTAACGTACAAATACAATAATATTTATTCATTCATTAGCTCCCGCTTTATCCTCTATTAGGGTCGCGGGGGGGGGTTTCACCATGAACATCCAGGGGAGAACGTTTCGGGCGCTGGGCAGATACACCCAGGACAGGGCGCCAATCCATCGCTGGACTCACACACACTCACACACACACACTCTATATGGGGCAATTTGGAGAACTCATTTGACTTGATCCATGTTTTTGGACTGTGGAAGTTAACCGGAGAACCCAGAGGAAACCCATGCGGACACGGGGAGAACATGCAAACTCCACCCAGATGGGGATTCGAACCGGGAATCCCTAGTGCTGAGAGAAAAACCTGCCAACCACTAAGCCACCGTGCCGCCGACAATAATATAGTGATATTTAAATGTATATTTAGATGAGTTTACTCGCCAACAAGACTTATTTACCGTATTTATACACAAATGAGCGACATTATAATTTTATTGTAATTAAACTCCGTTTCTAAACTCAGCTATACCGTACAAATGGGGTTTGTAGTTCTACAGTTCCATTCTGTAGTCCATTCTGTTCCTCTACAGACTCAGTTAGTCCCCTTCACTCTGATCCCTGATGATCAGGACCATGGACAGAGCAGGTGTTGAGAGGGTGGTGGAGGATGCTACACCTTTGTGTTTCTGTTAAATTTGGAATAATGCACCAATCAAAAACGTCCCTCCACCGTCATCCTGTGATCACTGATGGAGGACTGCGCAGCAACAGATGACCCACTGTCCCTGATTCGACATCTACAAGGTGGAGCAGCAAGGTGGAGGTGTGTAGCAGAGTGTACTGTGAGTGAATACAGGGTTTCAACGCAGTGCAACACAAACTTACACACCCGCACCACCACGTCGGTGTCACTGCAGTGCTAAGAACTATCCATCTCCCTAACGATACCTGCTCTGTCCATGGTGCTGGAACAGATGGACTACAGAATGGAACGGTAGAACTACAAATCCTATCTGTGTGACCAGTGGAGCTGATATAATAAATTAGTAATATTATAAATAATAATAAGTTCTGTTTGTTTTATTGATTGAACTTGTACAATTAGTAAACATCTTTAATCTATTATTAATTAGGACGTATTATTAATTGATGAAGTTTAAATGCTCAGATTTACAGCCCCTTGTGTAACCATTTAAAACCAGAGCTCTGTATAGCGTGGGCAGGGCTCTGACGTGTGTGTGTGTGTGTGTGTGTGTGTGTGTGTGTGTGTGTGTGTGTGAGGGTACAGGTCAAGCATGAATCTGTTTTCAGTCAGCTTATGGGAAACATCACAACAATAGTGACAAAAATTCCTCAGTGAATAAAGAATTCATTCTGCTTCTGAAAAGAAAGAAGTCATCAGTTCCGACAGAAAAAAAAACAAGACGAGAATTTAAAGTTTTGAGTATTTAAATTACCCGATATTAATATTAATTATTAATTAATCATTATAATAGTAATTCTAAGTATTAATTATTAAATATTAAATACTGAAGATGAGGGCGGCGCGGTGGCTTAGTGGTTGGCATGTTCTCCTCTCAGCGCTGGGGATTCCCGGTTCAAATCCCAATCTGGGTGGAGTTTCCATGGTCTCCCCGTGTCCGCGTGGGTTTCCTCCGGGTTTTCTCAGACAGTCCAAAAACATGGATCAAGGTCAATTGTATTCTCTAAATTGCCCCATTTAGAGTGTGTGTGTGTGTGAGTGAGTGTGTGCCCAGCGATGGATTGCCAGTGATAAACTGGGTGTTTCTGCCCAGCGCCCAAAACGTCCTCCCCTGGATGGGCATGGGGAACCCCACCACGACCCTAATATAGGATAAAGCAGAAGATAATGGATGGATGGATAATGAAGATGAGAATGAAGGTGTTAATCTGTTGAAGCCTCGTTTGGTTCCTGTGACTGATATGATTCGTTATGACATCATCAGACGATGACACTGCAGAATTAGTGTGGACGCAGTATGGTACTGTTGTAGCTGCGGGAGGTGACACTCGTTTTAGCCAAAATATATAACATTTTATATAGACGGACTTCTCCGGGTTATTCTCTGTTTCTCTTCGGTAATTCCGGGGGCCTATCCCGGCATATACTGGGTAAAATGAGAGGAAGCCCATCACCAGACACTTTATTTATTAAAACATAAAGTGGAGGGTGCGGTAGCTCAGTGGTTGGGGTGTTGGGCTATCAATCTGAAGGTTGGCGGTTCAAATCCCAGGTCCACTGAAGTTACCAGTGTGGGTCCTTGAGTAAGACCCTTAACCCTCATTGCTGCAGGGATGTTGTGATGAACCCTGTGCTCACCTTGTAAGTCGCTTTGGATAAAAGCGTCCAATAAATGACCAAATGTAAATGTAACACATAAAGTTATTAATAAATTAATTATTTCCGCCCCGCCCGGAAACCCGGGATGTGAGGCAGCAGCACTGTGCCAGGTTTGTGTCTTAAAATAATTGTTCGTGTCCAAAGCTCAGCAGAAGCCATTGTGTCTTTGGCTTCGGCTCTGTAGGTATCGGAGCTTTATATATTTTTTTGGCAGAGGATCTGACAGGTTTCAGTCCAAACAGAAGTCAGATGAAGGTTAATGGTCCATCTGAAGAGTTGAGTGTTTACTTAATGCCGGCTCGTCTGGCCGCAGGTTGTAATTTCATTCGGATTCTGATTCAGTGCGGCTGTTCTCGGTTCAGTTCATTAAAGCGGCCCTGTTCGTAATTGTAGCCACAGTCCAGGGTGAATGACTCCAGCACGGGGACACTGCTCCCTTCATAACTTCACAGAACCGCGACCTTTACGTCCAGAGAAGTTTCAAACTGATGCCACAGCCAAACAGTTCCGACTTTGCATCGACGGCTTATTAAAGGACAGTTTCAGAATGAATGTGAGTCTGTGTGTGTGATTCGATGCGTCCAGTGTGGAGAGGGAGGGGGGGACAGTGACCTGCTCAGACCCCCAAACCCCATCCATCGATTTATTAAAGGATCAATTATGTCAAACTTAAGTCCGGATTTTTACACAGCGTTCCTGTCTAATGAGCAAAAAAGTAAAAAAAAATAAAAAGTTAAGTTAAAAAAGACTTTAAAACTGTTCGTCGGGTTCCGGTTCCAGTTCTCTAAAACGAACAGCCAATCAAATGCAACCAGCAAAGTATTAATCATTTAAACTCGACTTCAGTTAAACTGAACCATTTTCCATCTAAGTTTGCCTTTACCTTCACGTAGATAATTCATTCATTCATTATCTTCCACTTAATCCGTTAGTAGGGTCGGGGGGGGGGGCTATAGCGAGCGTTTTGGGTGCTGGATGGACACACACCAGGACACCAACGTATGGCTGGACATACTTGCTCACACAGACACACACTGTATAGGGCAATTTTAGAGCGTTCGATTTACCTTGAATCCATATTTTTGGAAGTGGAGGAAACCCACACGGACACAGGGAGAACATAGAAACCACCCCAAGATTGGGATTCGAACCTGGATCCCCAGCACTGAGTGGAGAACATGCAAATGTTCCATAAAGATAATGTAAATTGATTGTAAATAAATTATTAACATAAAATTAACATAAAAAGTCTCCTAAAGCAGCTTCCAGATTAATAATGAAATGTTTAATAAACAAAAATAAAGAAAAAGTTTATTTTTCGAGAACAGGAAGGTCATTAACGCTGCATGCAGTGATATTAAGTTCATTAGCGATAATTAAGCTTAATGAGAGAGAATTAGTTTCACCGAGGCACCAAACCCAGCAGGAACCCGGTTTCACCCCAAATCCAGCTCTCTGTATGAAAACGATGGATTCTTTCTGTTTGGAGTTTGACATGTTCTCCCTGTGTTTGAGTGGGTTCTCTCACTTCCTCCCACACAGGGGTGTGTTCCCTCGCTTGTTCACCCAGAGAGCACTAAGACTGAAACAACTTACTTCATTTAAGAGTTAAAAGTTTTTACAAAGTTGATTCTTGGTCAGTTCCGTTCCTAAGGGGTCGCACGATGACACGGGGATCAGCCTTTCCACCGCACGGTCAGTAAACGACGAGATCAGCGCCTATCTGAGGCGAACAATGGTCCCAAAACTGTAGCTCTTACATATGCATGTCCTCCCCGTACCCGTGTGGGTTTAGTCCAGATACATCGTGCTCGTCTACATTCCCAAAATATACTGCCAAAATAAATGTTTAAAATATAAATAAAAGTTTTATGATTATAATGACCGTCTACAAAGTTCCATATAAAAAATCATATAGGAGGACAGAAAAGGTCAAGGATGAAATAGAGAGAGTGTAAATTACGAGAAGAGAGAGAGAGAGAGAGAGAGAGAGAGAGAGAGCAAGAGAGAGAAAGAGAACCCCATGAATTGCAAGTGATAAGAGGTGACATGGAAAGAAATACGAAAAAAGAGAAAAAAGAAAGGACAGAGAGACATTGGGAAAGAAAACAGAACAGAAAAAGAGAGACAGAAAAAGAAAAAATCACAGAAAGAGAGAGAGAGGGAGAGAGAGAGAGAGAGAGAGCGAGAGAGAGAGAGAGAGAGAGAGAGAGAGAGGCAGACATACAGATGGACAGAGTGATAAAGACAGACAGACAGACAGACAGGACAGCAGAGAGACAGAGAAAGGGAAAGACAGAAAGAAGGTGTGGTCCATGTGGGGGATGGAACAATAGGGGGATGGTGAAAAAAAAACTGCTGTGTGGCGCTGGAGTCAGACGGTTGCCATAGCAACGGATGATGAGGGAGCGGTCCTTACACGCGCGTACATGCGCACGCACACGCGCGCGCACGCACGCACGCACACACACACACACACACACACACACACACACCGGCATAACGTTTGGAACGGGTCGGTTCTGTTTACCCCATTAAGAGAATGTGATTTGATTCTGTCTATTTAACCACACGCTGCCTTCCTGCATCCCATAATTACACCGAGCTCCTCACGTCAATCCGACAGATTCAAACACAACGCCATCTAAAGGCCACAATTATAATCACAACACAGGAAACTATTCCGCCGGCCTGTTACCAAGACGTATTATATAACCTTATATGGTCCATTAGATCAAAGGGTTCCTTATAATCTATATCAAAGTGTAAATAAAATAATAAAAACTAATTAAACATAATAAAAACAATAATGTAAGAAATAAAATATATATTGTAGTCGTTTAGTGGTTAGTGGTTTAGCATGTTCTCCTCTCAGCGCTAGGGATTCCCGGTTCGAATCCCTATCTGGATGGAATTTCCATGTTCTCCCCGTGTTCGTGTGGGTCTCCTCCGGGTTCTCCGGTTTCCTCCCACAGTCCAAAAACATGGATCAAGGTCAATTGAGTTCTCCAAAAATGGCCCATTTAGAGTGTGTGTGTGTGTGTGTGTGTGAATGAATGAATGAATATATATATATATATATATATATATATATATATATTTTTTTTTTTTTTATTATTATTTTTTTTCATATTGTTATATATATATTTTATATAGTATATATAACGAGCGACGGGGCGACACTTTGAATCCCAATCTGGTTGGAGTTTCCATGTGCCCTCCGTGTCCGTGTGGGTTTCCTCCGGGTTCTCCAGTTTCCTCCCACAGTCCAATAAAAACATGGATTCAAGGTCAAATTGAATGCTCCAAAGTGCCCCATATAGTGCATGTCTATGTGCGTGTGCCCAGCGATAGATTGGCACCCTGTCCTGGGGGTATTTGCCCAGCGCCTGAAAAGTTCTCCCCAGTATGGGCATGGGGAACCCCACCGCGAGCCTAATAGATGATAAAGCAAAAGATAATGAATAAATGAACAGTATATACACACATCCTCCATTATACATTCAAGTCCAGCTTAGTTTCCTCTATTAGTTCTGACCCCACAATCTGATTGGCTGAGCAGTGTTGTAATAATTGACCCGTCAGGCTGATCTGTCTGTCCCTGTGTGAACCTTGTTTTGAGGACTACTGGAGCACAAAAGGGCCTTCCCCAAACTGTTCCAACTCTTTTGGAAGACTACAGTTGTCCCACATATCTGGTTATTGTATAAACCTGTGGACCGAATGACACCGTGGAATATCTTTGTCCATGTCATGAATGGTCCTGTGGACGTGTGTTTGTCTCTGAGCCTCTGTGTTCACACCCCAGCGATTCGAGAGTGTGGCAGCACTGAGTCCTGCTGCTGCTGGACAGGAAGTGGACAATCTGTGATCCTTCATTCAGACAGAGCTGAATGGACTATTATTCCATGTTTGCATTCCTGCCTTCTTCCAGGAAACGACTTACACACAGGCCTTTCCCTGAAATCTCAAGACCGCCCGTCCCCCCCCAATCGTAAATCTCATCGTTGGGTGCTTTGTGCCGAACGAGACGATGAAGGACGTTAGAACATAACGAGCTGCAACTCATCCGATTCCCTTCCCTGCTGTTGATCAGTCTGATTTACATATCTGTATCAGACACTCGCACATATGTCGGGCTCCGGCGTCGAGGAACCGCCTCATTGAGCCGACGGATTCACCGCCAAACAACTGTTCCCATAACGTTCCCTTATTATTATTACCTTACCTCATAAAGTCACGAAGCCCGTCTTAATATATTCTCACGATGAATCGGAACCACGATTCCTTGATATGTTCTTCAAGAAGACCGCACAGTTTCTAAAGAATAAACAGAAACCATACATGAAGCGGGATCTGAGCACGGACGGCACTGATAAGAGCAATTCTATCATAATATTGTTGATTTAATGATATGACTGTCTGGGTGGAGTTTCCATGTCCTCCCTGTGTCCGCGTGGGTTTCCTACGGGTTCTCCGGTTTCCTCCCACAGTCCAAAAACATGGATCGAGGTCAATTGAGTTCTCCAAATTGCCCCATATAGAGTGTGTCTGTGTGAGTGAGTGTGTGTTCAGTGATAGATTGGTGCCCTGTCCTGGGTTTATCTGCCCAGCGCCCGAGACGTTCTCCCCTGGATGGGCATGGGGAACCCCCCTCCCCCCCCCGCAAAACTAATATAGGATAAAACGAAAGATAATGGATGGATAGATTGATGGATGGATGGAATGTTGTGCAGGAGGGGACATGGTCACATGGTGAGGCAAAACATGTCCATAAACGCTGATGTATGGCGGTGTGGTGAAGGCCGTAGACTGTGATGTCATTGGCTACCCTTTAGTTCGTTCCCACATGGAAACAACATGGCTGTTACATTTACTGGCAATGTTTATACGCGAGATGACTGCCATTAATTTTGGTTGTGTAGCGAGTCTGACTCGTCACATGGAAAAGGTATGAAGTTATATAGCGCCACCCCTGCCCACCCTCGCACCCACCCACCAGACCCCTGTCTGTTGTCGAGAGGACCGTAGATTTATTCTGACATCACAGCTAAGTGAAGTGATTATAGAAAACCGCTGCCGGTTTGGTAATTGGATCTCTTGTGATAATTAAGCAGGACACATACTTTTGGCTCAAATTTCTGCACAAGGACGTATGTGCAGCGCCATCTCATCCCCCCTTCGTTTGGATGCAGGGGGCCCCTTTTAGGGTCACCGGATCACGCCTGGTTATTAAGTTATCACGGGAAAACATCCGCTGGGACCGGGAGCCTCATTAAAAAATAAAGGACGCCTGGTGCTCGTGAAATAATGGAGGCGCTTCAGACGGCGCTGTCACATCACATCAGCGCACACGCCGAGGCGGGCGTCTGCGTTCCGGCCTCGGCGCCACCGAGCAGGTCAACAGTTAAGGGAAGGCCCCTTCAGTAGGAACACACACCGGTGAATTAAACCCTCGTTTTCGGTACTGATGACTCCGATGCACTCGGCTGGAGAAACGGCGGAGCGGGGACTGACGGATGATGACATGGCTCCACCGTCTCTTCATCCGCACGGCGGAGCGGAAACAGAACGGGAGTTCATTTCTCCACCGTCCCCTGGGATCGGGGGAGGGACAGACTTCCCCTTCAGTGGGGCAATGACAGCAGAGGTCGTCTAGAGCTGGAGATCCGTCTGATATCTCATTTCAACAGACAGTGACCTGCTCCCTCACACAACACACACACACACACACTATAGCTGTAATCACATACATTTACACGTTTACATTTATCCAAAAAAATAACTTCTTTGGGGTCAGAACACAGGGTTGGTCTTACAGCATCCCTGGACCAATGAGTATTAAGGGTCTTGCTCAAGGACCCAATGTGGTAACCTCATTGGACCTGGGATTTGAACCCACAACCTTTAGATTGATAGCCCAACACCAGAACCCCTGAGCTACCACGCCCACTGGTACTATTTGCAGATCAATCCATCCATCCATTCTCTATTAGGGTCACAGGGGGGGGTTCCCCATGCCCATCCAGCGGAGAACGTTTCGGGTACACCCAGGACAGGACGCCAATCACACTCACTCACACACACACTCTATATGGGGCAATTTGGAGAACTCAATTGACTTGATCCATGTTTTTGGACTGTGGGTGAAAACCGGGACACCCGGAGGAAACCCACGCGGACACAGGGAGGACATGGAAACTCCACCAAGATTGGGATTCGAACCGGGAATCCCTAGCGCTGAGAGGAGAACATGCCAACCACTAAGCCACCGTGCTGCCCTATGTACAGCTATGTTACCTTTATTATATAATGTGCTGTGAAACCTGTACTAGTGTACTGATTGTTTAATCGTACGTGTACTGCTATACGATCTGGAAAAACGGTACAAACTAAATTAACATACTATCTGTACTGCTTGAGTGTACTAACAATTTTATATCACCTGTATGTCTGTAGTTATTGTACAACTTTATTATTAGAACTATCTGAAGACGCATTTCTTTAACAAATACCTGTTGTAAAAAAAAAAATTTTTAATTTGATGAATTTACAGTGTAGTTTTCTGCATGGCTTCTGACTTGTAATGTTCTCGTTCGTAAGTCGCTTTGGATAAGAGCGTCTGCTAAATGTAAACGTAAATGTAATCTGTACTAACTAGGCCGTACTAGATACCGTCCTATTGTCTTTCTGTTAGACTCTCTCTCTCTCTCTCTGAACTCATTCTGATCCATTAAACTTTAATCCTGATGTTTGTTTTTCTTTATAAATGAAGATTAGAATCGATATCGTTAATGCACATCGACTGAAATGTTTACACAGATGTGGCCTTTAAAGTTAACAAAGCCTGCTGCATCATCAGCTTAAACCCGAATCAGCAAAAGTATGCGAACACTTATCACGTGTAAGGTGGATCAGTGATGCTGATGAGGGACGGGGGACCACCTCGTAGATCAGCGCTATTTAAATCAAAAACCCTGAATATAGTGCTGATTACTGTGGAGCGCCAGATGTCCTTCAGCTGGAGGGAGTGGAACTGCAAACATGTTTAACTGATCTTTGTCTTGGGGTCAGTATCTGAGGTCAAATCTTTTTGTCCTTCACGCCACTCTCGTTAGTGAAGGTCGGCGCCTCGTCAAGGGCGACGTCGAGGAGCCCGGCCGCCTCTTTGCATCTATGATGACCTTTAGGAAGAAACCCCATTTACTCCCTCTTCATTAATAAATAAATGTTGGAATGGAAAGTGCAGCTAGGAAGACAGAGAAACAGACAGACAGACAGAGAGAGAGAGAGAGAGAGACAGAGACGGGATGAGAAGGTCATCACTAATGATCTTTGGTTAAATGCAATAAGCTCATGATCTCGTTTCCGCTTCTCTGTTCCAGATGTCATTAAAATCCAGAGTCATCAATATTTTACTTTTATAGGCGTCCATTTAGTGTGTGTGTGTGTGTGTGTGTGTGTGTGTGTTGCTGGTATTACAATATATGCCTTCACACTGACAGATTCATTATACAGTTATAGCCAGTTAATAAATCAGTTCAGTAACAGAGTTTAGAACCAAGACTAAAGATTTATTTAAACACACACACACACTACAGCATTAAAAGGTTCTAGTTTTGAGTTTGGTATGTTCTCCGAACATTACAGCTACCAGACATAACCCTTATAATTCCGTGTGATTGTTGGTACATGAGACCTATAATAAACTGACCCTTGTCATGATGGCGTGTCTGTCTCCTCCTGTGATGCTGGTCCTGTATCTTCTGTCCAGCTTTAAAGAGTCTCATCCAAACATCGGGTTCTGATGTAACACGAGGAACTGACGTTGAGGGAGAGGGGGATCGGGAGGGATAAGTAAATATGAACAGTGAGATGGTGTAATTTAACGTTACTGTAGGTTGTAGGTTTTAAGCAGACCCCCCTCTCTGGTCCTCTGACGGGTGCAGGGTCTTTCCTCTTCAGCGTGCTGTAAATGAATCAGCACTGTTCTAAACTCTCAGTGTGAGGGGCGTGGCTTCTGAGAGAAGAACCACAAATCTAGAAATTAAATGAGAGTGAAGGGGCGGGACATTGATTGATAACATTACTCAGTCCACACCCGTTCCGTTTCACCCCCCGATACAGCTGGCACTCATGAATAATGTATAAGGGCACACACACACACACACACACACAGGGGGGGGGGGGGGGGGGGGGGGGGGGGGGGGGGGGGGGGGGGGGGGGGGGGGGGGGGGGGGGGGGGGGGGGGGGGGGGGGGGGGGGGGGGGGGGGGGGGAGTCGATTTCTCCTTCAGTCGAGTTCTCCTTCAGTCGAGTTCTCCTTCAGTCGAGTTCCCTTTCAGTCGAGTTCTCCTTCAGTCGAGTTCTCTTTCAGTCGAGTTCTTTTGAGTCGATTTCTCCTTCAGTCGAGTTCTCTTTCAGTCGAGTTCTTTTGAGTCGATTTCTCCTTCAGTCGAGTTCTCCTTCAGTCGAGTTCCCTTTCAGTCGAGTTCTGTTTTTTTATTTAACCAGTTTATTTTAACATTATGTTTTTACCACATTTTAAATCCTTCACAGCCTGAAAACACACACGATGTGAACAAACGTTCTGCGACTCTAATTTTAAAAGTGGGAACAGATTAATCGGTTTTGTTCTTTACTGTAATTTCCGTTCCGTTTGGTTCGTTCACGGCTGCGACGTGTGTGAAGCTGAAACTCTGAATCGTTCAAACCTGAATTTAAAAGTTCGATCCTAATCCTAATCTCACTCTCTCTGTGTCCTTAGTGTAAAAGATTATAAAAATGATATATACTGTGATTATTTAGACCCCCATGTAATGAAGGAAGGAGGGTCTCCCACCCCCCACACATCAGATTTATCATAGTCAGGTGTGGACAACAAAAACACACACACACACACACACACACACACACACACACACACACACACACACACACACACACACACACACACACACACAGAGCATAATTTGGGTGTCAAGTGTCTGCCTGGTCTTACTGTCCTCCAGCAGCATGGTGACAGATGTATGAGAGTGTGTGTGTGTGTGTGTGTGTGTGTGTGCTAACCCCCTAAGGCTGCCATAACTAGGGGATGCTGGTATGATGCAGGGGGTTAAAACATCCACATGGCTCATTGGTGATGGCTTATCACTCTGACACAGCAGTGTGTGTGTGTGTGTGTGTGTGTGTGGTGTGTGTGTGTGTGTGGGGGGGGGGGTGTAAGGAACTCTAATTTAGAAATGACCAGCTCCACTGTCTTGAGCATGCTCATTAAGACATGACTCAGACGGAGGTAAATCTTTCATCTTCTCGTTAATATGCATGTGACTGCGGGTTACATTCTCCCGTCCAGCGATCACATGACAGAACATCAAACCCATCGAAACGTGACTTTATAAAGCATCAGAGTCCTTTGTTTCTCTCTCAGAGGCTCCAGCGTTCACAAACTCACCATCACAACTCTTTCATCCTCATCACACTAATGGAATCAGATATGATGCTTTTGGAGGTTTTTTTTTTATTTTTTTTTTACATTTGTCAGAACTTAAAAGGCTTTTTGGCTCACTTGCGCTGAGCTACTCATCTGAATGACTCAAAATAACAGGACGTGTGTTAATGAAGTCAATAAAGCCATGAGGTTATTTATTTCTCACTCACCGTTTATGAAAGTATAAATATAAAATCTGAATCCGAGGTCGCCAGCAAACACATCAACAAAATTCACAGAGTATAAACCATACAACATATGACTTCATGATCATGAAATCAGTCTGTGGTTCTTAATACGAGTCTACTTTAATAAATAAGGTTCCTGTAAATGATGTTTCAACAGGAGAAGAGAATCACTTTGCACCTTATACACAATAAAGACCAAAGTACTGAGACACCTACACATCAAACCTACAGCCGCTTTTTATAATCTCCACCTCAAAGATTTAACAGACGTTCTACAGGGTTTGGATTTGGGAGTGTGTCTGTGGAAATTAAATAGTTTGCGAGGTCCGGCAATGATGTCAGCTGTGGATTACTCTAAAAGTGTTGGATGGAAGTTCAGGACCAAGTGTTTTCACGCCAAACTCATGTCATGCTAAAACCGCAAGGGGCCTTCCCCAAACTGTTTTGACAAAAAGCTGGAGGCATGTCCAAAAAAAAAAAAAAAAAAAAAAAAAAATGGAACAGCGAGGTGCTTGATTCTTATGAATGTGTCAATGAATGAGACATGAATCTAATGAATCAGGGGGCGTCCTCATACTAATGTCTGTATAAATGTATAAAACATCCTCACTGAGAGGAACCTTCTGATCATGTTTTCAACAAAGTGTTTACTGCTCTTACCTCAGAGCAATCAGGTCCAGGGTCCAGGGTCCTATTGCCTCCGAACAAACAGGTCCAGGGTCCAAATGTCTCAGAACAAACAGCTCCTACAATCCAAAAACATGGGTTTCAACAGAATGTTTTATAGCAGAACCAATACTGTATGCTTTCACAGACACGGGTAGCTTTAAAATACTCATTCATTCATTATCTCCATCTTTATCCTCTATTAGGGTCGTGGTGGGGGGGAGAACGTTTCGGGCGCTGGGCAGATACACCCACAGTGGTATTTTATAATTTAAAATAATTATATTAATTCCGTATTTAAAAATGTCACTGTAAAATGATAACAATAATAATAATAACAACTCACACACACACATTTTACTGAATATAACACCATGTGTGTGTGTGTGTGTGTGTGTGTGTTGCGGGGGTTAGTTTGTACTTTACAATAGCTGGGTGAATGAAATGGGAATTGGCAGAAACAGGGGGGGTTACATCAGGGGACAAAGAGGGTAATTACAGAGACGTGTGTGTGTGTGTGTTTAGCCCAGCTGTCATCATCGGCGCTGCACGACGTCTTCACCTCACACATTTAACAATAACAGTTTTGCTTCAGTTCGTCAGTCCATGTCCTCTGTTCTGTAACATCATACATCATCACCTTTATTTAGATTTCATTTCTGGGAACGTACGTACTTTAGACCCAGTTTTTTTTGTTTTATTTTACATGCAGATTTATTTGAATTTGTTGTAATTTGTATTGTAATTGTAATTGTTGATTTTTTAAATTTTTCTCTGAAGGACCCTTCAGTCCTTTTTAACGTTTAATGATAAAATTCTAAACAATAAATAATTGTATTTATTTTCTTTCCTTTCTTCCGCCGTCTTTGTCCGTTTTATGCCCCCATCCATCGTCCTCTGTCCTCGTGTCCAATTCATAACCCTCCTCTGAATCCGTCTCATCCAAACCACACTGAACTGAACTGAAATGAAATCACAAAAAAAAGAAAACATTTATTTACTGGGGGATTTGTGTTGGATTCTCTAAAAGAGTTTAATCCCAGTGGATGAAGGTTTTATTTCTATTATCATAGACATCGAGTAGTATCTGCTGAGAGGAAAAGATATTAATGAGAGAGAATGAGACAGACGGACAGACAGACGGACAGATGAGGGTGCTGCTGTGATCTGAGTTTTTTTATACAGTGACTTTCTAAGCTGCTGCTAATTACCCTCTGGGTCCACGTAATTGGGGTGTGTGTGTGTGTCCACATAATTGGGGTGTGTGCCTACATAACTGGGGTGTGTATGTATCATCAAATAAAACAAACTAGATTTATTAACATTATTGTGATTTTCTTATGTATTTTTTTGTTAAACAGAATTCTGTTACATTGTAATTATTTTGGTCTGATGTTTTCTTTCATCTTTTGTCGTTTGGTACTCATCTTTTTTTATAATTGTGCTTTTAATTCTTCTCTCTCTCTCTCTCTCTCTCTTGGTACAGAAGGGCGTGGTTCAGAATCAAATCCCAGTCCCTTTTTCTCTCTCTCGCTCACACACACACACACACACACACACACACACACACTGACTCTTCCTGCACATGAGTGTGTATGAGCGCTCGTGTGTGTGAGGATCTATGGGACGGTGAACATGTCTGGAGCACAGCGTCTCCCGGTAACCAGTAGAGGAAAACTTAGAGTCGAGGTCTGGCTCCTCCTCCTCCACCTCCTCTGGGTTGGAAGAACGATCGCTACCATCCAGATCCCCCAAAACTGTGAGTTCCTCCCTCAGTCTGATTAGAACCTGAATAATTAATCCTGTATAATCTCTTATAACCTTCATAACGTCATCCTGAATGAACGGCTGCTTCACCTCATTAACCTTCAGCTTTATAAATACATACATATATATATACATACATATATATATATATATATATATATATATATATATATATATATATATACACACACACACACACACACACACAGAACAGAGGCGACATTAAGCTAGAAATGTTTTAATTATATAAATTAATGTTAATTACTAAATTACTTAATACAAATTTTAATAAATTGATAAATATAGATATTAAATTACAGACTTTGGACATCACGATTCAGAAACAGTTCAGTGCTTTAGGACTTTTAAACAGGGAACTCATGCAGCGGTACATAAACACTGTTTTTTGCGCATGTTTACCTTACATCCGTAGATCAGAACACCACGCTGTCCTCGTCTGACCCTCTGGGTTTATTACTTCTACCTCCATCAGACTCACCATCAGTGTCTGATCAGCCGTCCTCATTAGATCCATCCTTTTCCTCTGATTCTCACCCAAGACACTCTTCAATCCGAGGTCTTAGACCGATCCACACCAGATGCGAGATGTTATCAGACCAGCTTCCATTAGGTCATTTACGTTTGGTCATTTATTGGACGCTTTTATCCAAAGCGACTTACAAGGTGCGCACAGGGTTCATCACAGCATCCCTGGAGCAATGAGGTTTAGGGGCCTTGCTCAAGGACCCACACTGGTAACTTCAGTGGACCACTGAGCTACAACTCCCTCACTCGCTTTACAACGAATCTCCAAACGGCAAACCTCATCAGATCCACCACCTGACACGTCGTCCTCATCTGGCCCGTCATTCTTATCCGATCCGACCCGATCCGAAACTCACTCTTCATTTCTGGTGTGGTTCTAAAGCAGCTCCCTGAATAAAATCAAAACAAGTCATTAGTTATAAGACTGTGTGATCTATAATCACATTTTCATCACATTTGGTCATTTATTGGACGCTTTTATCCAAAGCGACTTACAAGTTGAACACAGGGTTCATCACAGCATCACTGGACCCACACTGGTAACTACAGTGGACCTGTGATTTGAACCCACACCCTTCAGATTGATACTCAACACCCTAGAACACCTTAAAATGCCAACGCTTCAATCTACATTAAAACAACAAGTGTGAATAAGCTGTACATCATAAACTAACTGATTAAATATAATTTATTACTCTAACATGGAAATGTTCAGCGCAGTATCAGTGTAAAGGATGATGGGTAAAGGATAAAAGCTTAAATAATGCGATCAAATAGAAATGGAATGATGTTCTAACACCCGGTGCCTTCTTCCTCTTTCCTGCTGCCTCCCTGCGGACTCGCAGATGTAACTGATAACCGTACGTGCACCTTCCTCTCTTTTATTAATCTCTTATGTGTAACGTTAGATTCTAAGTTGTTTCAAGTATGTTGTTATCCGATTTTAATGGATAATAGTATAAATGTGTGTGTGTGTGTGTTTATAGTGGAAGAGCCGCCCGTAATCACACACCAGTCCAAATCACTCATCGCTTTTCCACTGGATGATTTCTCTCTGCTGTGTGAGGCAACAGGAAATCCCAAACCCACGTGAGTCCCAACACTCACCCCTGTTCACCCCACAATCCTACATTACAAATTTAATGCTTCATTTTCAGATACAATCTTTCATTCAACGCCATCTAATATACAAAAAGCTTGACATCAACCCTTTGATAAGGGTTCATAGGAATTGACCGAGGATGAGGCCAGATGTCGGCGCGAGCGTGAGGTCACCTCGCAGGCTGCTGAATTTCCTGATGGGCAGCGAGTTGGAAGCTGTTTATTAAATTAGACGGATGGCGGTTAATCAGAATTATGCCGCTGAACCTCTTAACCCTCCGTCTTTACGAGCTGACTGATGCTTCCACGGCCCCGCAGAGCTGAACGACTACGCCATCATCTTTAAACCGAGTCCACGTTATTCAGCTTTTGTTGACAGGCTTTTCACTCCGTTTTTTAAATGATGCACCAAAATACAAACAGCTGACATCGAAGGCTCGGGGACACTGAAGCTCTGCGGCATATTTGGACACGTCAGCCGTTCTTGCCGAGACATTTGTCCGTAGCTGCAGCGTGCAGCGATTTTCCGGGTGGTTCAGCTGAGGATTTAAACCTCGTGCAGTTTTCATACAGGGCGTTGGACGTCCGATTCAGTGAAAATAAAGTTATTTTGTCTTGGATTTAGTTACCGGTGGATAAAGGACGGCCAACTGTTCAGCGATGGAGAGAGTTCAGGACGCCTCGCCTCCAACGGCAGCACTGATCTGGAGTTCTACGAGGGGACATATCGCTGTTACGCCTCTAGTGACCTGGGAACAGCCGAGTCGTCTCTCATACAGGTCACCGTTGAGAGTAAGTACTTAGGCCTCAATTCAGGGAGGGATGCTCTTCCTGGGTGGCTAGGTGTGGAGTTGGCATGTTCTCTCCATGTGACCCTATACCCTGTTTTGTATATATATATTTTTATGTTTATTTTTAGGTATGCCAGTCCTACCGAAGGAGCGGCGGATGGAGGTGAAGGTGAACGAGGGAGAACATCTGGTTCTGCACTGCAATCCTCCACAGAGCTCCGTACCACCAAACATCTACTGGATGGATAAAGGTTATTAGTTTTTTTAGTTAGTTATTAGTTATATTATAATATTATAATTCTTTGCTGCTTGTTAATTCCGAGGCTAATAATACCAAATTAAAAGAACTAATTTATGAGAATATGAGATGGACATTTAAATCACATTTTCACAACCAAGCACCCAAAATTAAAATTAAAATAAAAAGTGGTTGGAACAAACAAACTAATTTAATAAAACTGCTACGGATTAATAATAATCATACTAACAACAAATTACGGCTCCAGATGTTTTCTAAATATCATTTTGTTTGCATCTCTTTTTATTCCATTATTTACTAATTGTATGTTTGTATGATGCGTGTTGTACACTGTTATCTATAGTAATGTATACTTTATTTATTAATTTATTTATTTTAATTTCCTATTAGTACTCTGGCATATCAGGCAGGATCAGCGCGTCACTCTCGGTCTGGATGGAAACCTTTACTTCTCCAATGTTTTGCCCAGTGACACCCGAAACGACTATACCTGTAACGCCCAGTACACCGAAGCTCGTACCATCTTACCTAAAGCTCCCATCTCTGTCGTCGTTCATCATTGTGAGTCCAGCACAAATTCCACTGCAATTCATTTACATAAAAAAAAACCGCAAACACAATTTATCCAATGTATTCAGGTAACAACACTTTACATGTATGTGTCATTCTGAATACTTTTTTAAATTTGGTTTATAAACATGATGACAGACTGAACCAACATCAATAAAATGAGTATACTGAATTATCCATGTTTTTGCTGCACCATTCAGATAACGATGTTTTGATAATATGTTCGTTATGGTGTTCATCAGAGCTCATGAGTTTGTGTTCTATTTGAAAGCGAATGATGTGTTGAACCGACGTCCTCGTCTGCACAAAACCTCAAACTTACGCAAGAAATATCTGGCTCTGCGAGGTGAAAATCCGACGCTGGAGTGCATCCCATACGGCCTGTGAGTGCACACGCCTCCTCCATACATACGCAACAAGAACCGGGATTCTAAAATGTTCTCCTAGTACTAAAGTATTGGAACGGACCTCTGAAGAATTGCATTTAGGTTTTCGATTCAGTCCTGTTGCCACAGAAACACAAACCAGGCACATGGACCTGCAGTCGGCCATCACAAACACGAGTGGAATAAGGGGAAGCCCTAAAGAGCTGACTAAATTTAAACATGGTACGACTCAAAGCACACTTTGCAAAAAAGGAACCAGCCAAAAATGAGATGAAAAATGACTGCAATCCGCTCCAGAATAGATAGATAGATATAGACAGACAGACAGACAGACAGACAGACAGACAGATAGATAGATTGATTTATCCAGAAGGAAATTTAGCAGCCAGTAGCCGTAACAGTACAATTAAATAAACAGTATTGTTATAAAGGGAATGAGTTAAAAAAAAAACATATTTACATTTACAGTTATAAAGTGTAATATTAAAACAAAAGTGTCCAGCACGGAGGGTGACCTAAGTGATCATGTGCAAAATACAAGAGATTTTTAAATGTCCTGTTGATCTTTTTTGTTCTTCCGGCCCAAACTAGTTGCATTATGAAAGACTGATGGACCTCGGAACAAAAGATCTCCTAAGTCTGTCTGTAAAGCAGCTCAGCCAATTGTGCTCCTCTGGTCCATAATGATGGTGTGCAGTGGATGAACATCATCGTCCATGATGGAGAGCTTTATGATGCAACTAGTTTGGGCTGGAAGAACAAATAATTTAAAAACAGCCTCTTGTATTATTTTATTATCTCGTAATATTCTGATTCTGATAAAAGCCCCGTGTTGTGTGTAGGTGTCCTAAGAAGGTGTTTCTTTTAACAAAAATATAAAATGTTATGAACTTTACATCCTCCAACAAATCTTTGCTGTAGATCCAGAGTTCAGCAACTAAATCGTGAAGCTCTGTCGCCCTCTAGTGGCGTCCCGATCGCAAACGAGTCATTTCGTGTGAGCCGAAAACTATTAAGTCGTTGATTTAATTTTATGTTCATTGACTTTTTAATTAACACGTTTAAAAACGTTACAATGCTAAAAATGAAGTAATTATTTTAAAGATATATTTAAATTAATTCAAACAGCTGTCTGAAAAAGAAATTTAAAGCGTTATAGGCACGAAATGTAATACAAACGATGATTAAACAATTCAAAACAACGTTTCAAGTTAAATGAAAATTTGTATACATTTGTGAAAGAATTAAAACCCAAAACCCCCGTTCAGATTTACGAACTGCCGCCCCCTGCTGCACGGCACATGTAAACTCAGCCGATTACCTGCACTTAATAGAGGCCTATTGTCAGATTTAAAAAAAATTAAAATAAATAAAAAATTAAAAAAACAACTATATTTCTATTGAAGTTCTAAGTCAAGATTCACATTAAATAGAATTTGTAATTTTAATCTACATCTTCACAACGAATAACATCTTTAAAATGATTCATGGGTGTTATTTTGATTTAAAAAGTTTGATGCATCAATGACCTGAAAAACAAACGTTTTTCAACCTAAGACTAAATTTTTATAGAAGTGTTTTTAAAGGTTTGATCACAGTGTCGATATTTTTGTGCCTTAGACCAACGCCCAGCGTCACATGGGCAAGACTCGACGCCCCGATGTCCAGTCGAACCTCCATAGAAAGAGACGGACGGTGGCTCCACTTTAATAATGTTTCAGAGAGTGATGCGGGAGAGTATATGTGTACAGCCCGAAACATCGAGGGGCATGTAACACACTCGTTCACAGTCAATGTGGAAGGTATACACACACACATCTATATTCATTCATTCATTATCTTCCGCTTTATCCTATATCCTAACATCTCAGGCGCTGGGCAGATACACCCAGGACAGGGCGCCAATCTATCGCTGGGCACACACTCACTCACACAGACACACACACTCTATATGGGGCAATTTGGAGAACTTAATTGACTTGATCCATGTTTTTGGACTGTGGGAGGAAACCGGAGAACCCGGAGGAAACCCACACTCACACGGAGAGGACATAGAAACTCCACACACATGGGGATTCGAACCGGGAGTCCCTAGTGCTGAGAGGTGAACATATACACACACACACACACACACACACACATATATATATATATATATATATACATACACATATATACATATACAAACACCTAAGGCTGTTTAGTGAAGTGACCTCAAACTACTAAAACTGCAGCAAATGACTTCCATATGTGTGTGTGTGTGTGTGTGTAAAGCTGCTCCATACCTGTTAAAGCCACCCCAAAATGCACGGTACACTCCTGGTGAAAACATTCTGCTCGACTGTCATGCTCAGGGAATACCCACCCCTCAAATCACCTGGAAGATAAATGGAGTTCCTCTTACAGGTGACACACAAAACACAGAAACACTTTAATGTGAACACAAAAACAGTTGCTCGTGAGTGTGCTTTGTAGTGTGCACTACAGAGTGTAAATAGCATGGCACCGGTGTTTGTACACAGACACGAGTGAGGAACCGAGACGCAGGGTGAACCGCACCACTTTAATCCTGAATAACGTCAAGCTCAGCGACACGGCTGTGTATCAGTGTGAGGCCGAAAACATACACGGCACTCTCCTCACCAACGTCTACATCCATGTCATCGGTTAGTACCTCCTTCATTTATCAATCCATCTGTTTATTTGTTGATCTGTTGACCCATCAATCCACTCAATTTAATTAAATTACTTTAAACTATGTCTCAGAACTTCCTCCTCAAATCCTGACTGAAGATAAGCAGGAGTATATCCTGACTGAGGGGGATACAGCGTACCTCCACTGCATCTCCTTTGGCTCTCCTCTACCAAAGATCAGCTGGTTAGTGTCATTCAGCCACCCAGCCACCCAACCACCCTAAAACCACCTATACGGGGCTGTCGCAGGCTTGGACTTAAGGAACCAGCCTACATGAAGGTCCACCAAATACAATGGCTGAAGTGCCCTTACCCCAAATGACCGATTAATATATGTTTTTTTTTACTTAGTTTAATAGGAGAAATTATTATTGTTATAGATTATATAACATGATATTATATAACTGTAGACGTTTGTATGATGCAGGGATAATGAATTAGGTTCAGCGTTTTTGAACCCCAAAACATCTCAAATGACCAACGGAACCTTAATCATCACCGACGTCAGCCGAGAAGAGGATGGAACCTACACTTGCAGCATCATGGATACTAACATCACCATAACTGCAGACGTGCAGGTGTTCAGTAAGTACATGTATATGTATATACACACAAACACACACACTATATATATATATATATATATATATATATACACATATATATAAACACACTCACGTCTATACACTGTGTGTAAATTTTTTTCATTCTACCCGTACAGACAGGACTCGGGTGGTTGATCCCCCCCAGACTGTTCATGTGCCACGTGGACTCACCGCCGAGTTGCATTGTGGGTATGAAGTTGATGCTCGGCATCCCCATCCAACCATCCAGTGGAATAAAGATGACAGCGAGATTCTTTCTTCAGCTCAGGATGACAAGTAATCATAACTCACTCACCAACGAACAACAAGATCGGAAAAACGGATTAATTAGAAATTACTTTCTATGCTTCGTTTATGCATAATTCTTTACGTCTATTAATTTAGTGAATCCTGCACCTATTAACCCTTCTGCTCATGATTGGCAGATACATTATTTTTAAAAATGGCACTCTGAAAATCTCCACGGTGGACGGTGATGATGCCGGAGCATATACCTGTAAGATCATCACCGATCAGGATAGCGACACGGCAACAGGATCAATAACTGTGATCGGTAAGGCAAAAATATGTTCGGGGCTACGATTACTTAATGGATGGAACCTGCAGGACGCCCTCAATGGACTCACATTTAGCCGTGAGAGGTTTCCATTTGTTAAATGCGGGTCACAGGATCACCACACAATCTCTACACGGCTTTCCTACACTGATGATGCTGCCCTGCCGCTCAAGGAGGATGAGCCCCCCCCCACTGAGCCTCGGTCCTCACAAGTTTTCTTCCTTAAAATAACAACACAACAGGGAGTTTTTTTCTTGCCGCTGTCACTTTGGCTCGCTCTTTAGGGCTTTTTGGAGGTTACTCTTGTAAAAAGCACTCTATAAATAAATTACTTGAACTTCATGGACGTCAAATACAGATCGAAGAACGTTCTTACTAACAAACTAAATGAATGACTGAATGATTTTCTCTTTGACGGATTAAATGAATCATGTTTTCTGATATACCGTTTTATTTTCTGTAGATAAACCAGAAGCCCCTCACACCCTCCTGCTGTCGGAGAAGAAGAACCGCAGCGTCACGCTGGCCTGGAGACCCGGACAAGATAATCACAGTCCCATTCGTGGTCAGGGGCCTTTTTAGAGTTTTGAAACATCCCTTATTCTCCGGCTGTCCTCTATAAAAAAGTGCCTTTCATGAGTGTATTTCTCCATTTTGTTTGATCATTCATTAGTTATATTGGATCAAATGAAATTACATATAAAATGTGTCATAGCACATTCAGCTCTAATAAATCTAATAAAGAAAAAATTTGGGATAAACGAAGCTGAGCTTCCGCAGAAGAGCATGAATCCGTTTTACGAGTCGCAGATGAAACCGTTCTAACGAGGTTTTGATTTGATTTGAAAAATAAAAAATTCTGATGGTTTCTAAAAGCTGAGACGCTGCTCTTTACAGACAACATGCAGTTATTACGGTAACTTTACTCCCGATACTGGCGAACAAAATCTGTCTCCCTCAAACACACACAGAGCTTGGAAGAACAAACAGCTGACGGTGACGCCATGGTTCGGTCCCATTTCGGTCCACGGTTCGATCTCATTTGATCTGGGGCTACGGACAAAACAACCGGAGAAATACATCTAAATTTATATTACATTATATCACATTTACATTACATTTTGGTCATTTATTGGACGCTTTTACCCAAAGCGACTTACAAGGTGAGCACAGGGTTCATCACAACATCCCTGAAGCAAAGAGGTTTAAGGTCCTTATTAAAGGACCACACTGGTGGACCTGTGATTCGAACCTTCAGATTGTTAACCCAACGCCATAACCGCTGAGCCCCCGCACCCTCGAAAGCTCAGGTCTAACGACACACCTGTTCGTGATACACATCTTATATAAAGCTAGACTTTATACTCACCAGATTAAATCTAAAATTGCTAACCAACCTATTTTTATTTAATCATAATAATCATACCTGTATGGATCCTCTGCAGAGTTCTTCATTAAAACAATTGAAAGTCCTCATTCAGAAAAGAGCCGGAAAGAGGTGAGACAAGTTTCGGGAGACATCCATCACCTGGAGATCCCTCTCCTTCCCTACCAGACGTATCACTTTCAAGTGGCGGCAAAGAATAAGATCGGGATGAGTGAATACAGCTCTCCATCCGAGGCCTACACCACGCCTGCTGCAAGTATGAGATACTCACATCCTCATGTTTATCACACCGACACGAAAAATTCATCATTTACAATTAAAAAAATAAATAATCTAAACAGGCTTAATGGTTTAGCATGTTCTCCTCTCAGCGCTAGGGATTCCTGGTTCTAATCCCCATCTGGGTGGAGTTTCCATGTTCTCCCCATGTCTGCGTGGGTTTCCTCCCACAGTCCAAAAACATGGATCAAGTCAATTGAGTTCTCGAAATTGCCCCATATAGAGTGTGTCTGTGTGAGTGAGTGTGTGCCCAGTGATAGATTGGTGTCCTGTCCTGGGTCTATCTGCCCAGCGCCCGAAACGTTCTCCCCTGGATGGGCATGGGGACCCCCCTCTGCGACCCTAATAGACACTCACATCCTCACGTTTATCCCACCGACACGACACTATCATTTATCATTTACAATAAGTAAAAATAAACAATTGTCTAATCAGGCTTAGTGGTTTGGCATGTTCTCCTCTCAGCGCTAGGGATTCCCAGTTCGAATCCCCATCTGGGTGGAGTTTCCATGTTCTCCCTGTGTCCGTATGAGTTTCCTCCGGTTTCATCCCACAGTCCAAAAACATGGATCAAGTCAATTGAGTTCTCCAAATTGCCCCATATAGAGTGTGTCTGTGTGAGTGAGTGTGTGCCCAGTGATAGATTGGTGTCCTGTCCTGGGTGTATCTGCCCAGCGCCCGAAACGTTCAGTTCCCCTACATACTCCGTTTGTCCCCTTTACTTTGTCCTCTGAGGATCAGGACGTCCACAGAGAGGGTACGATTAGCGTGGTGGATGATTCTCAGTACTGCAGCGACACCCACATGGTGGTTCTCACTGAAGCTTTACATTAAACAATAGATAATGAATCAGTTGTGCTGTTATTTTTAATTAGATAACTTAATGCACTCGTCAGCAGTCCACACCTTCTGAGCCAACATCAGTACCTGACCTCCTGAACACTAATTTGCTGAGGTGCCTCATGAAATCATGTAAAGATGTCTCTGCGTTCCGTTTCCCCCTCCGCAGAACCAGATGTGAACCCTGAAGACGTGCAGAGTGAATCCACTGATCCCGACAGCATGGTCATCACGTGGAAGGTACGGAAAGTAGAAGTTTGTGCACCCCAACACACAAGAACTTAAATTTATACCCATAGCAACGGTTCGTTGTAATAGTAACGGTACTGAACGCCACAGCAATGATCATCTATACATAGAAATAGACCAATCTCTGACCAATCAGAATCAGGCATTCATCAGAGACGTTTTATGTCTGCGCAGGAACTGGATCGGAAACACTTCAACGGCCCCAATTTCAGGTATAAGGTCTCCTGGCGTGAAGCTTCCTCAGCGCATCAGAACTGGCACCATGTCAACGTGGATCATCCTCCCTTCACCGTCAACAAAACGGGCACCTTTACACCTTTCGAGATCAAAGTCCAGGGGGTGAACGAGGAAGGCGAAGGTCCAAGTCCCAGCGTCGCTATTGGTCATTCAGGCGAAGACAGTAGGTTGAATTTTTTTAAACCAATCAGAAGATTACAGTGGGGCAGCCTGGTGGCTTTAGTGGTTTAGCACGTTCACCTCTCAGCACTAGGGATTCCCGGTTCGAATCCCCATCTGGGTGGAGTTTCCATGTTCTCCCCGTGTCCGCTTGGGTTTCCTCCGGGTTCTTTGGTTTCCTCCCACAGCCCAAAAACATGGATCGAGGTCAATTGAGTTCTCCAAATTGCCCCATTTAGAGTGTGTGTGTGAGTAAGTGTGTGCCCAGCAATTGATTGGCGCCCTGTCCTGGGTGTATCTGCCCAGCGCCCGAAACGTTCTCCCCTGGATGGGCATGAAGAACCCCCATGCCCCCCCCCCCCCGCGACCCTAATAGAGGATAAAGCAGAACATAATGAATAAATGAATAAATGAATGAATGTTGAAGCAGGGTTCCTGCTGACATTTGGCAACGAGTGAATAGACCGTTCAATGTCCTCTCTGTAATACCTCTATCCTTCTGTACCCTATCCCAGCTCCTCTGGAGGCCCCCAGTGATATACAAGTGATTTCGATCAACTCCACCACCTTCTCAGTTAAATGGACGGCAGTGAGTCCGGAGTCCGTGCGAGGGCGTCTGCTCGGTCACAAGGTAAACCGTACTAACGTTTGTTCAAGATTGTTTGATTTCTGTCAAATTCAATGCGCCACCCAAGTGCTGAGAGTTTCAGTTTGTTTACAGATGTTTCTGGAAAAGCTGGAACGGAAAGAAAACGGTCATCACAGAGCGAAAGGCAAGCGGTCGCTGGACAACACCAATGAGATGGTCGAAAAGCTGGAGAGCGCGATGGAGGGAATCAAGAACGTGGAGACGAACAAACAAGTCATCGTGGTTAATGAAACAGAGGAGGCCATTCTACGTAACCTGGACTACTTCACCACCTATGAGCTCTCAATCGCCGTCGTCAACAGCAAGGGGGACGGACCCAGGTCTGACCCTCACCGGTTTGAGACACCAGAGGGAGGTGAGGCGTCTCACTGAAAAACAAAACATCTCGGTTATGGTTATAATTTTGAAAGGGTGGAAACTCACTTGTGTTACCGCCTTTATATTTATTCAATCAATTCCAAGACTTTAAGACTTTAGAACTCATTAAAAAACATTAAACATTAAAAGGCCTAGACTGTAACTTAAGATTTACAAACTTGAGACTCAAAGATTTTGAGGGACATGAGGAACGTTTGAAATTTTAAGATTATATTTTATTTATTTGAAAAACGTAAGAATGAATGAACTTTGAGGCTTTAAGACTTATTTAAGACTGTGATCTAAGGTTTAGTAGTTAGCATGTTCTCCTCTTAGTGCTGGGGATCCAGGTTCGAATCCCAATCTGGGTGGAGTTTCCATGGTCTCCCCATGACCGTGTGGGTTTCCTCCAAGTTCTCCGGCTTCCTCCCACATTCCAGCTTTAAATTGCCCCATGTAGTGTGTGTTTTTGTGTGTGCCTGACGATAGATTGGCACCCTGTCCAGGGTATATCTGCCCAGGAACACCACTCCCCACGACCCTTATAGAGGATTAAGCGGAGAATAATAAATACATAAATGAATGAATGATGGCGGCACGGGGGTTTAGTGGTTTAGCACGTTCGCCTCTCAGACCTAGGGATTCCCGGTTTGAATCCCCATCTGGGTGGAGTTTTGATGTTTCCCCCGTGTCCATGTGGGTTTCCTCCGGGTTCTCCGGTTTCCTCCCACAGTCCAAAAACATGGATCAAGGTCAAGTGAATTCTCCAAATTGCCCCATATAGTGTGTTTGTGTGAGTGAGTGTGTGTCCAGTGATAGATTGGCACCCTGTCCTGGGTGTATCTGCCCAGCGCCCGAAACGTTCTCCCCTGGATGGGCATGGGGAACCCCACCCCCCCCCGTGACCCTAGTAGAGGATAAAGCGGAAGATAATGAATGAATGAATGTAATCTAAGGCTCTGAGACTGAAGGACTTTGTGTTGAGACCACATGATTTCAGAAATAAGTATAATTTAAGATTTTAAAACTTGTAAACTGATAAGTCCGAACATTTCAGAACGCAGACTTTAAAGACATTAAGCGTGTAACGCTGACACCGTCCCCGTCAGACTGTAAGACGTCATGAATGAAGCTTCATGAACTCATTGAAGACCGTTCTTCCTGAATCTCAGCTCCTGAACCTCCGTTCTTCCTGAAATCTGAGAGTCCAGCAGAGAACGAGATAAAGCTCTACTGGAGGAAACCAGACAAAATCAACGGCATCCTGACCGGTTACGTCCTGCGCTACAGAGAGTGTACGGTTATTATTACGACTACGATCGCCCATCCCCATTGGTTCTTCCGTTCCCTCATACTCACAGAGTTACATGATGTAATCATGAAAATGTGTAATTATGGTATTATTGTGTAGTGGTAAACGAACACGCCATACTGGAGGAGACGTCTATTGAAGATTCCCGAGTGACGAGCTACACGGTGGGGAACCTGGAACCCAGTGTTTACTACATTTTCTACCTGAGTGCTTTGACCTCCGCCGGGGAAGGAAAGTTCACCCAGCTGAACGCCAGCACGCTGCTTGACGGAGGTAGGGGGGGGGGGTAACCTGTTCTACTCCGGTTCTAAACGAATTAAACCTACAGCAAAACTGACTCGTCCCCTCATCCTGCAGTTCCACCCGGAGAGATCATGATCAGTCGCGATGAGAGGGGCCTGAACCTCAGCTGGGAACCTGGAGACAGACACAGGAACATCGTGTTCAGGGTGGAGTACCTGGAGAACGGCAGCAAATGTATGTGTGCCTTTTGTTTCGGAGTTCCGTCGTAGAATCAAGTTGATGTCATTGAGCAAGCATGACCTGATACAGATCTTAATGAGTGATGAACTGGTTCCAAAGTGCTTTTATGCCATGATTATTAATCACGGTCTCTAAAGGGTACACAGAGCTGGAAATCAATAGATACTTAAAATTCTTAAATTAATAGATGGCTTTTTCTAAAAAGCTTCCGACTCTAAAACTCTCTGATGACACATAGATTTTAATAAACTGATGATAAAAAAAACTGCAGCCTGATATTGTACCTGATATTTCATGTACAACAGGCCTCGGGAAAGAGATGTTACTAAGTGGGTAAAGCTTATTTCATAACACAGGTACCTTTTGTTAGAATGACAGAGAGTTTGACATGTTATTTATGTGTGTGTGTGTGTGTGTGTTTGTGTGTGTGTGTAGCCACAGGGCAGTGGCTGGAGTCTGAACCGGTGAATTCGACGCAGGGCTTTTATAGGCTGCAGGGGCTGAACGCTGGAACTAATTATAAGCTTCGGATTTTGTACAACAACCAGACCTTCTGGAAGGATGACGTGCGGACTAACGACGGACCAGGTGCCCTAATTCAAATAAATAGAACACTAATCCTAATCAGTCCATCCGAGTGTCTGCAAGACGGGTGTCATTTAATCAGTTAAAAAAAAAAAAAACATATATATATATATATATATATATATATATATATATATATATATATACACATATGTATGTATATACAACTATATATAACTATTTGATAAACATGATAATTTAAATTTTTGTTTGGGGCATTTCCTTTATTAGTATTAAATTTAGTTCCCTTTTTGAAAAGTTTGTGTAATTATTTAGATTTTCCTTTATTAAGACGTCATTGCCTCTTTGTGTCTCTCTCTCTGATGTGGTTGCAGTGTCGGCGGATCTGCAGAACGGTTTTGCCTCTCAGGGTTGGTTTATCGGTCTCATCAGTGCCTTGGTGCTGTTGCTGCTCATCCTCCTCATCCTCTGCTTCGTCAAAAAGAGCAAAGGAGGAAAATATTCTGGTAATGTTCAAACACACGTACAAAGTCCTGAGAAGATAGAAATCGAAAGTTTATTATTCTTGTACACTGATTTTGGAACTGTGATGTTGATTCTTCTTTGTTTTAGTGAAAGATAAGGAAGAAGGGCAGATCGACTCGAAGGAAAAGCCTCTGAAGGACGAAGCCTTTGGAGAATACAGGTATCAACAGAATCTTTTATATATTTATTTATATACAGAAATCTCCACCTCCATCTTTCGATGTCTTTATTAGAGTCCATGTTTCAGTTTCATGAACGTCAGACTGAAATAATGTGAAAATGGATTAAACTTAACGTGATATAAACATTGGGATTTTCCTAACTGCCTTTTCATTCCCCCAAATGCTGTCACACTGCAGATCCCTCGACAGGTAGGACAAATGATATTAATACAAATAAATGTGTCTGTGGGGGCGGCGCCGTGGCTTAGTGGTTTAGCATGTTCTCCTCTCAGCGCTAGGGTTTGGAACTCTGAGTGGAGTTTGCATGTTCTCCCCGTGTCCTCATGGTTCTCTGGTTTCCTCCCACAGTCCAAAAAAATGGATCAAGGTCAATTAAGTTCTCCAAATTACCCCATATAGTGTGAGTATTTCCCCAGTGACAGATTGCCCCCCTGTCCTGGGTGTATCTGCCCAGCGCCCGAAACGTTCTCCCCTGGATGGGCATGGGGAACCCCCAGCAACCCTAATATGGGATAAAGTGTAAGATAATGGATGGATGGAAAATAAATGTGTCTGTGGGGGCGGCGCCGTGGCTTAGTGGTTTAGCATGTTCTCCTCTCAGCGCTAGGGTTTGGAACTCTGTGTGGAGTTTGCATGTTCTCGCGTGGGTTTCCTCCCGCAGTCCAAAAACATGGATTAAGGTCAATTAAGTTCTTCAAATTACCCCATATAGAGTGTGAGTATTTCCTCAGCGATAGATATGGTGCCCTAGTGGTTTCGCATGTTCTCCTCTCAGCGGTAGGGGTTCCCGGTTCGAATCCCCATCTGGGTGGAGTTTCCATGTTCTCCTTGTGTCCTCCCACAGTCCAAAAACATGGATCAAGCTAAATTGCCCCATATAGAGTGTGTTTGTGTGAGTGAGTGTGTGCCCAGCGATAGATTGCCCCCTGTCCCGGGTGAATATGCATAGTGCCCAAAACGTCCTCCCCCGGATGGGCAATTTCGAATCCCAATCTGGGTTTCTATGTCCTCCCCATGTCTGTGTGGGTTTCCTCCGGGTTCTCCGGTTTCCTCCCATATAGGGTGTCTGTGTGAGTGAGTGTTCTGCCCAGAACCGTCCTCCCCCGGATGGGCATGGGGGGTTTGTTGTGAGGTTAATGTAATAATGGTGCCGGTGGTCTTCTGCTCTTCAGCAGTGATGAGGAGAAGCGCTCGATGAGTCAGCGGTCTCTGTGTCCCGACCTGAAGCGCAACAGCGACGACAGCCTGGTGGAGTACGGAGACAGCGTCGACATCCAGTTCAACGAGGACGGCTCGTTCATCGGTCAGTACAGCGGCCGCCGGGACGCGCCGCCCTACACGCACGGGGACCACGAGAGCTCCGGCGCCGCGTCCCCCACCAACCCCAGCCCCAACCCCAAACTGCCACCGCCGCCCGGCCTCGGCTTCCCGACCTCCGTCACCGGCATGCTGGGCGGGAACTGAGGAGCGGCGCGTCACCCGATGACGTCACGCCGTCCGCGAGACGGAGAGTCGTCTGGAAAAGCGCGGGAAGGCTTGAGTACGGATTCCTCACTGCCGATGATCGTTATGCAGTTGTAAAGTTCACACACGTTTTCGGTCTATAAGCCTGGACAGAGCCCCCAAAACAATCCGCCAAATACAACACCGAGAAACCTTTAATCCTTCAGCCGCTGCATTTTACATCACGAGCCTGAAGCGATTCGATTCCTATTCAGTTGCCATGACGTGACTCTGATCCGATTCACTCGTGAATGATCTATGACTCGCATCTGATTCGCTGAACTAAACAATCGAGTCTCAAACAATATTTTGTACGAGTTTTACAATTCGTATAAATCGGCTAAATGATAAGAATTAATAGTTTATTTATATATTTATTTAAGTATTTAAATACCTAACGGCACGGTGGCTTAGTGGTTAGCACGTTCGCCTCTCAGCGCTAGGGATTCCCGGTTCGAATCCCCATCTGGGTGGAGTTTCCATGTTCTCCCCGTGTCTGCGTGGGTTTCTCCGGTTTCCTCCCACAGTCCAAAAACATGGAACAAGTTAATTGAATTCTCAAAATTGCCCCATATAGAGCGTGTCTGTGTGAGTGAGTGTGCGCCCAGCGATGGATTGGCGCCCTGTCCTGGGTCTATCTGCCCAGCGCCCGAGACGTTCTCCCCTGGATGGGCATGGGGAACCCCACCGCGACCCTAATAGAGGATAAGCGGGAGATAATGAATGAATGAATTTAAATACCTAGCATGTTCTCCTCTGAGTGCTAGGGATCCAGGTGTCCATGTGGGTTTCCTCCCACAGTCCAAAAACATGGATTTCAGCTGAATTGAATGCTCTAAATTGCCCCATATAGAGTGTGTCTGTGTCAGTGAGTGTGTGCCCAGTGATAGATTGCCCCCCTGTCCTGGGTGTATCTGCCCAGCGCCCGAAATGAATGAATAATGGATGAAGAGAAAATAAATGTGTTTGTGGGGGCGGCATGGTGGCTTAGTATTTAAGATGTTCGCTCCTCAGCGCTGGGGATTCCCGGTTCTATTCCCAATCTGGATGGAGTTTTCATATTCTCCCTGTATCCATGTGGGTTTCCTCAGGGTGCCCTGGTTTTCTCCAACAGTATAAAAACATGGATTTCAGGTGAATTGAATGCTCTAAATTGCCCCATATAGAGTGTGTCAGTGTGTGCCCAGTGATAGATTGGCGCTCTGTCCTGGGTGTATCTTGAAGCACCCGAAACATCCTCCTGGATGGGCATAGGAACCCCCCCTGCAACCCTAGTAGTAGATTAAGTAGAAGATAATGGATGGAGGCATGTGGTCAGCACGTTCGCCTCTCAGCGCTAGGGATTCCTGGTTCGAATCCCCATCTGGGTGGAGTTTCCATGTTCTCCCCGTGTCTGCGTGGGTTTCCTCCGGGTTCTCCTACATTCCAAAAACATGGAACAAGTTAATTGAATTCTCAAAATTGCCCCCTATAGAGTGTGTCTGTGTGAGTGAGTGTGCGCCCAGCGATGGATTGGCGCCCTGTCCTGGGTCTATCTGCCCAGCGCCCGAGACATTCTCCCCTGGATGGGCATGGGGAACCCCACCGCGACCCTAATAGAGGATAAGCGGGAGATAATGAATGAATGAATAATGGATGGATGAATGGAAAAAAAAAACAATGAAACAAAACAAAACTGAACCCGTAACCTGTGAATTGCTGATGAGGCATTAAACTAGGACAGATAAGAGCGGGTCATAAAAAAAATGTCTAATCATGGAACATTGAGGATTTTATTAATACTCTATACTGCACATCCAGGATGTAATCAGCACAGTCTATTAATAAGTGTTGCTGTACTCTTCGGATGCATTTACAGACAACCTGCAAATACAGATGTGAACGAGTAAATCTGATCAGAGCCTAAAACAACTGGAATTGAACAATCAAACTCGTAATGTAAATGTGGGATGAATAATGTAGCAAGTTAGTTTTGTTTTGAGTTTTATTTTGTTCTTATTCTTCAGTCTCTACACGATCAATTGTGTTGCCATGTTCATGTTTTTATTGGGGGCAGAATCGGATTCAGTCGCCCCACCTCCATTTTTTTATTGTATATGACGATATTAGGATCACGATCAGCGATGAGTGATTATTATTAAAGGTGAATGTGAGCACTTGCTTTCTGTGTTTAAGTTGTGTTGAATGTAGAAACCGAGTGACACGGTGACTTAGCGGTTTTGCATGTTCTCCTCTCATCTCTGGGGATCCAGGTTTGAATCCCAATCTGGGTGGAGTTTCCATGTTCCACTCACAGTTTATAAACATGGATTCTAGGTCAATTGAATGCTCGAAATTGCCCCATATAGTGTGTGTGTTTGTGTTTCTGTGTGAGCGTGTCCTGTCCAGCTCCCAAAATGTTCTCCCCTGGATGGGCATGGGGAACCCCCCGCGACTCTAGTAAAGGATTAAAAGGAAGATAATGAATGAATGTCTGAATGTAGAGACCGAATGCAGTTTCCTGTCTCTCTTTGTGAAACGTACGTTAAGGACTTTTATTTGTATTGTTTATTGTGAATGCGGTGGTTACCGGCTGGCGGTTCTGGTTCCGCAGCTTTGCTTCGCTGGTTAAACTTTGTTCTTGATCATGTTCAACCCGTCACTTCCATAGAAAAGAGGACCCAGCTTTGTCCAGGCTTTTAAGATTGCAAACACTGACTTTAATACACCGAACATTCCAGATTTTATTCAGACGCATTTACAGACGAAATTCGTCTCCAGCTGGAGTGTGCTTTCAAAAACAGGCCCCTGTCGAAACGTTCCCATGACGTTTCCGTATCGCTTTCTATCAATCGAACCTGCAACCTTCGTCCGACACCGTCCACACCGCAGCGTTTCACAACTCACTAACAGCTTTTCTGAAATGGACAGCGCTAACATTATCTTAGCATGCTAAATGATATACAGTATATAAATATACCGTACGAGAAACACGACGTGCCGTTGATTCCGAATCTCTCGGGGGTTTCCGTCAGCCCGAGCAGAGGTTTGAGAAAAAGAGATTTTAACAAAGTTATCACGAATGCCACATTTTTATTTTTCATACTATTCATTTTTACAAACGACTTCATTAGCGCGTACGTGTCGGCAGTGAGTGTTGCTATAGAAACGTAAATGTATGAAGCAGGATTGATAAACCGCGTCGTTTGTTTACATTCTGATTTTCGAAAGAAGTTTCCAAGTTAGCAGAAGAATGAAATGTGTAATCAAGTTTATTATACGAAGAACGCAGCGAAGCTAAAAAGTCCCACGTACGTCATTTTCTCCATCGCCGAACCGCTTCTCGTTAACTCGTGAATCCTACGCAATTCGGTACGATTTACTATTCTAGCTAGGAACAGTTACGTTTAGAAATATCTTTTTAGTAAACTAGCTTGTTGTTTCACTGTAGCAAAGTGTTTCATTACGTTATACATGACAACATTACTTTATTACGTTGCTTTATTAAACCTTTACATTAGATATCCATTTTGCTCGTGGTTTATTGTTAGAAAATGCTATTTCTTCATTTTTTTCAGATTTTCCATTTCTTGTATTTATTTTGCACTATGTATTTATTTTTCTTTTCTTTTTTTACAATTTTTTTCTTGAAACAAACATTCCGACTACATGTAAATATTTCGTTCTTATTATGAGGTTGTTATTTAACTGAAGTATATTTTATGTATAAAAAAAAAGACAAAACTAGTAGCTTATCCGATAATCTTGTGACGTAATAACCTCATTGTGAGAAACGCAGACGTTTCCTGTGCGGGATGTTTGTTCGCAGGTCATCGCTCACAGTGTGTATTATTGGGGGGGGGGGGGGGGGGGGGGGGGGGGGGGGGGGGGGGGGGGGGGGGGGGGGGGGGGGGGGGGGGGGGGGGGGGGGGGGGGGGGGGGGGGGGGGGGGGGTGTATCCGTAATCGTGTGTCATCCTTATAATTCTTATCTCGTTTGATATCAGGAAGGAAAACTAAACTATAGATTCCTGGAATTTCGTCGCTCACAGTTTGCTCGTGTGAAAAAAAAAAAAAAAAAAAAAAAAAAATCAGCCTAAAAAATTCAGCTTTTTCGCGCACTTTCCAGCATTTTTTACATTTGACGCCAAGCGCATGAATATCGACACTATACGGTGATTTATCTGTGACGTTGTGCCTGTTTAACCCCTGAAATGCTGAAATCTAGTTGCTAATCTGTGCTAATATGATGCCTTACGTCGTTTTCTATTTTGATTGACTATAGCTCAAAAAAACAAATCAAACCGAAATAGAGAACTCGCTTAGCTCGGCATGTGCTGATAAGAGCAGGGAAGGTATATTAGCTTAGCATTAGCTTGAAACAGTTTAAAATGGTCGAATATAAAATCTGCCAATAGCTCATTTCTGAAACCTTTTTCGATACTGCTCCTGTTTACAATGTAAAGACGGAAACATGGCTAGCTGGCTTTGATTAAATAGTTAGTCTCAATTTTGTCTTGCTCTTTTTGCGACAATTACCAAAAATGTAACTCCAGTTAGTTGGATGGAATGGAACAAGCCTGCTTTTCGCTTAGCTACACTGTACCATTCGTAATGTACAGTCAGTTCATCAGTAAGAAATTCCTCCACATGTTCATAATTTTTTAAAAATTGTGCGAAGAAACAAAACATTTTTGGATCATGAATCCTGCTGTGGTCGGATAGCCTGCAAGCGAGCAAATTCACAAAACTGAGAAGCAAGCATTAATTAGCTATTTTTTTCTAAATAACTAAACTAAGAACCGAGGGACACGACATAAAAATTGTAATCCGTCCCAAGGGTTTGAATATCAGCACATGTCCAGCACTAAACCACATACGGCAGAGTTTTTGGCTGGTGTTTGTTGACTTTATTAGCTGTAATTTGCTCACCGAACGCGTCAGACGACTCGGTCGTGGGATGTGAATGCAAACGTCCTACTCTCTAATAATTCTTCTGAGTTTCTCTGTAGCTTTTAATATGAATTTAGAGAAGTAGAAAATGAGAATCCTTTTTTTTTTTTTTTCCTTCATTCCAGATTTTTTATTACATTCTATCTTTATCAATGAGGATCGTTCTGAAGTACAGATGTAAAGTGAAGCGAGGAACTTTTTGCTCTCAGGGCTGTTATTTTGGCTTTGTTTTTTAAAGAAAAAAATTGTAAACTAGAAAAAAAAAGTAAAAAAAAAAAAAAAAATTTGCAAGCATTCTCTTTTTTATTTTAATGCTCACTCTAATTTAGTTTTTCGCATGAATGGAATTAAGTACATAAAGAATCACAATAAAAGTGTTTTCTCTTGTTTGCACCAACCTGATTTTCCCAGTGTTATTTCCTTTTATTTTCACATTTAGAAATCTATAATGAAAAAGAATATATATATTATTATTGTTTTGTAATATTCGTGTAACATCATTGTACGATATGATCCACAAAAAAGTTACAAAACTCCCAACTACCATGTATATCTGTTTCTACCTGGTAAAAAAAAGTATTAAAAAAAGTATACAAATCTTTCTATTCAATTCTGCAAATTTTATAAGGAGAACCTAACAATAATTACATTCATAATAAGTTAAAAAGATTGCAGGCTACAGAAGTAATGTGTTTTATTAAGTGCAGCGCCACCTGCTGGATTTCGTAGAAAGAAATTTCACACATGTTTTCTTTTTTAAGATTTTTTTTATATTTGTAAACAGAAAGCATCACTCAATAAATAAACAAACCGAGTTGTGACATCAAAACTATTCTATACTTTAGTGCATCATGTCATCCAACACACAGATAAATAAAGAAGTTCACACTGAGACTGAGGGGGGGGACGAACCGGAATCAACGCAAATTTAACAAAAAAACCTATTAGAATAAAGATTTAGTGTCGAGTTTGTGAGAAACATCTGTCCAGCTGTTCCACAGGTTTACGGTTCTAATCTAGCAGGACTGTACTGACGCTGATGTAGTTTAAAATACAAATCCAGGTTGGTTTTGTTATTCAATCACATTGCTTTATTTAACTTTACTTTGCGTTTTCAATCCGATTTTCTTTAAACTTTCTTACCACTCAACAGCACCACCTTGTGGTCAATGACTCGCATTACGTGGCCAAAGCCAACAGTAATAAGCATAAAGTCTACATAGACAATAGAATTATGAAAGCCGTGGAATTAAAAGTTCTTTTTTTTTTTTAAATTAATTTCGAAGGCGAAGGTTTTCTCTGTCAGTACATCGTAAAATAAAATTTTATGAAGTTGGATTATTCTTAATATAAGGTTCATTTAGATTATTCTACGATTTATTGATTTTTGTTACATTATAAGGCACGGCTGGTATTGGCTCTTTAAATGTAGTTTTTCATAATAATAATAATTATTATTACAAAGATGTGACAACAGTGTGGCCTGGGTTTGATTTCCAGGCAAGTGAGCAAAGTCCCTCGTGTAGTTTTGCATGTTCTCCTTCCATCAGTGTATGTGGATTTGTGAGTTTTAGCCCTGCGATGCTCTGACATGGCCAGAATGATTTCTCGCCTTTTGGCCAATAAAATCTGGGATAGGCTTCAGCTTCGCTTACAGCCCAATGAACCATTTCCCATAAACACTCAAAAAAAAATACAAATTATAAATCTACTGCCCCACATTCCAAAATACACTATACAGTCAAAAGTATTGGGACACTGTTGCTTTTATTCTTAGGGAAAAGATTTTGGAATGTCTATTCAACCAGAAGAGCATTTGTGAGGTCAGACGTTAGATGAAAGGACCTGGCTCACAGTCGCTGTCCTGGTTCATCTCAAAGGTGTAGGATGGAATTAGGGTCAGAGCTTTGTGTAGGTCAGTTAAGGTCTTATACACAAAACTCTTTATGGTCCTCGCTTTGAGTATCAATCATGATGGAAGAGAGAAGGACCTTCCTTAATACTCAAAGCAAAAAACACTGAACTGAATTCAGTGAATGAGGCGTGTCCCAGTACTTTTGAGTAAAGTCCCTTGGATGCAAAATATGAAACACGCTTATACCCTGTTTAACAATAAGCAAGCATTAAAAAGAGTAACACAAAATAAACATAAAATTCTAAGAAATAAAAAGAACAATCTCTCGTTTTAGGCAGCAAATTATCAGGCCTTGAACACAGCACAGACCCCCGAGATAGAAATGTATATAATAGAGAGCTGATACAAAAGTGAGGACCTGCCATCATCAATATGTTTTCATTTGTTGATTCTCTTAGTGTCTCACTCACTTGATTTTTATTTTTTAAAAATGCATCACATTTATAGTGAAATGTGACGTTACTCTTATTTATTGCAGGTCAAACCTTTGCATTAGACTGTATACAGAAATGATAATTAACATTATTCGAACATGTAAATTGCAGCATCTTTAAAAGTAAGCAGCTTGTTTTTTTTTTTTTTTGTCTGAAAAACAAAACACTAAAGTAAATAATAAAAAACAAAAAAAATCCCTGATTGACTTAAAACTAAACTGAGAAACAGGGGGAACCATGAACGCTGCATTACCCTGCTGTTTCTATATGAAATTTAAACTATAATTAATAATAATAATAATAATAATAATAATAATATATTTATAATCATTAATATGTTATTATATTATAATTATTTTTTTTTACTGAGAATTGGCCGTCGGTTCTAAAGCTGCGTTTTAACCGAATGTGTAATAAAAGTTACAACACGGCAAAAATGCAAACCCCTTCAGACCCGTAAACAAACACACGAAAAAACACAAAGTGAAATTATGCATTTGGTTATAACACAGCTTTAGTGGTTAATGTGTGGTGTTGGGCATGTTCTCCTACTTGATTTCACCCTGTATGCTGTATAACGTGTAGCTCACGAACATGATACACAGCTGAGTATGTAATGATTTAAAGTGAAACAAACAGACTCCGCCCCCCTGAGCTTCACTGACTGCAGGTTCGAAGGACGGACCGTGATTGGACGTTAGGGTTTATTGTTCATCTGATTGTGATCTGGGATTAGATGAGCTCGATGGCATCATGCTGTGACTGAACATAATGGGGGGAGGGGGGGGAGGGATTAAGAATGAGTAATGAATAGAGGGGAACCTGCAGGTCTGCAGACCTGAGAGAATCTCATGATAACTCACACACGAATACAAAACACCTAATAAAATATATATAAAAAAAATTTTTGGTTCACTTCCTGTGTTTATACTGTGACGTCATAAATCCTTTGTGACTTATGTTCATTCCTCAGTTTCGTAATTATCCTTATGGTTCAAAATAAAAAATAAACCTACAAATTGAAAAGTCTATAAAATGTAAAAATCAAAAAAATATTTTTTTTTTTTGAAGATTAAAAGACTGTGTATATTTTTTTGACTCTTTATCCTGAAACAGGAGGAGGCGGTTTGATGCGCCCCCTGGTGGTGAGAGGTACTTAGCACTTCAGCGCCGTTGATCTCCCACACCGGGAAAGAGATTGGTCTTCACTCGCTTTTGTCCGTTAATGGAGCTCCTGAGTCCGGCTCCTTCGTCCGCTCTCCTCCATTGGTCATCATCATCATCCTCATCGTTCTCCTGCCAGTCGCGCTTCAGAGGAGTGAGCTCGGGAGCTGTGACATCACCGTCCTGTGTGTACACACCAAGAACAGACACGAAAACACACACCTCACCAGCACGGATACACACACACACACACACACACACACACAGGGGAAATGCATGAGAGCATACAAACAGCTACACAAACAATAAAATTGTGTTATTACAGTTACATTAAATACAAAAACGACAGCAACATGAACAAAGTCCATAGTGGCGCCACCTCTAACCTGATGACGGCAGCAGTGCAACAACTCAACTCAACTTTATTCATAAAGCACTTTAAAAAACAACAGCAGCTGAAACAGAGTGCTGTACAGTGTCTAAAACTTCCATCCATCCATTATCTTTCGCTTTATCCTCTATTAGGGTCGGGGGGGGGGGGGTTCCCCATGCCCATCCAGAGGAGAACGTTTCGGGCGCTGGGCAGATACACCCAGGACAGGGGGGCAATCCATTGCTGGACACACACACTCTATATGGGGCAATTTAGAGCATTCAATTGACCTTGATCCATGTTTTTGGACTGTGGGAGGAAACCGGAGAACCTGGAGGAACCCCACGTGGACACGGGGAGGACATAGAAACTCCACCCAGATGGGGATTCGAACCGGGAATCCCTAGTGCTGAGAGGCGAACGTGTTAAGCACTGAGCCACCGTGCCGCACTTGTTTATAACTTAAAATTATAAAAAAACAAGAATACAATATAAACAATAAAATAATACATGAAGTAAACCCTAAAAAAAGGTTTTTAAAGCCAATGTAAAATCAGGGTGTGTTAAAAGCCAGAGAGTAAAAATGTGTTTTAAGACTAGATTTAAAAATTGGACAGTGAAGAGGCCGGTCTAATGTATATGCGGGAGGTTATTCCAAAACTTAGGAGCCACAATCAAAAAGGCTCGGTGCCCTCTGAGCTTAAGTTTGATAGATAGATAGAATACTTTATTCATCCCGAAGGAAATTTTAGATTTTAAAAATAGAACAAAAGTAATAAAAAAGAAAGAGAATAAATAAAAAATAAAGTGTAATATAAAGAGATAAGTAGAAAAAAGTGGAAGAAACAACGGAGCTACTGGAACAGGCTGCCACTCAGGGCGGCGCCAGACAGGTTTTCACCTTCGGTACCTCCATGAGCATCTGATCGGCTGACCTGAAGCACCGTGTGGGCGCATGCAGGTGGAGGAGCTCAGAGAGGTAATTATGGCAATATTTATAATTATAAATAAAGGGTTCCAGAAAATGAACACACCTGAGGTTTGGAGAAGTTCCTGTTCATGCACCACTGCACAAAGTACTTCTTGGCGGCTTCCAAACTCGCTTCATCCGTTTTCTTACAATAAACTCTGATCAGCTGCTCGGCAAACTTCTCTGGTAACAGCTTAGATACCTGCAGGACCCAAACCGAACAGTATAAGGACACACACTCACTCAGGTTAGTGTGCCAATGGGACTGAGGTTTATTAATAATATAACATCAAAGTGCTGCTGGAGTGTTTGAGGTGCTGTTGGATGAAGCACCTGGTTCTTGCGGATCTTTATGGCTTTGTTGGGGTCGTTCTTACAGTAGAAGTAAACGCTGTTGATGGGGTTCTTCTCCTTCATCCCATAATCCATATAAATCACCTGAGGGTCCGTAAAACAATCATTTAATTTACAAATCTGCTTTATTCATTTTTAGTTTTTGCTACTATTACACACTTGACGCTTCATTCATTCATTCATCCATTATCTCCCGCTTTATCCTCTATTAAGGTCGCGGTGGGGTTCCCCACGCCCATCCAGGGGAGAACGTCTCGGGCGCTGGACAGATAGACCCAGGACAGGGCGCCAATCCATCACTGGGCACACACTCACACAGATACACTCTATATGGGACAATTTTGAGAATTCAATTAACTTGATCCATGTTTTTGGACTGTGGGAGGAAACCGGAGAACCCGGAGGAAACCCACGCAGACACGGGGAGAACATGGAAACTCCACCTAGATGGGGATTCGAACCGGAAATCCCTAGTGCTGAGAGGCAAACGTGCTAACCACTAAGCCACCGTGCCGCCCCACTTGACGCTTCATAACGGTAAATTGTAAATATAGATATTTTTAATCCATCATTCATTCATTATCTTCAGCTTTATCCTCTAGCATGTTCTCCTCTCAGTGCTGGGGATTCCCGGTTCGAATCCCAATCTGGGTGGAGTTTCCATGTCCTCCCTGTGTCCGCGTGGGTTTCCTCCAGGTTCTCCGGTTTCCTCCCACAGTCCAAAAACATGGATCAAGGTCAACTGAGTTCCCCAAATTGCCCCATATAGAGTGTGTCTGTGTGAGTGAGTGAGTGTGTGCCCAGCGATGGATTGGCGTCCTGTCCTGGGTGTATCTGCCCAGTGCCCAAACATGGCAAACCCACGCGGACATGGGGAGGACATGCAAACTCCACCCAGATGGGCATTCGAACCGGGAATCCCGAGTGCTGAGAGGCGAACATGCTAAACCACTAAGCCACCGTGCCGCCCATTTCATGTAATCAATCAATCAATATCAATAAATATCAATCAATCAATCAATCTCTATATATCTATCTTAATGAGATTTTTTTTTAACGAATCATAAGTCCAGCTTTTTTTCTTACATTGACCACGAAGTCCTCGGGCTGCAGATTGCCCTCCGTGCCGTTGGGTTTGGACTCGGACACCTCGCGGGACCAATCCTCCAGCACGGCCTGAAATCAAATCAACAACACACCAAAAAACAATGTCATGTCCACGCTCAGGAAGTGACCGCGAATGTAACAGGAAGTGAGGTCAGAACCTGTGAGATTTGGAGGTCGGTGTCGGATGTGGTCTGACCCACGCACTTGTACAGCCGCCTGCAGAGGATGTTGTACAGGATGGACCGAGGCTCGGACAGTTCCGGCTCGGACGAGTACAGGATCTGCTCGAAAACGTGATCTGAAGGGGGACACGGCAATCAGCACGCAATATACTGCCTTCTGATTGGCTGATAGACTGCAGGAGGGTGTGGCTGTCCCGACCGTTAAGGAAGGGTCTGAAGGGCGTGGTGAGAGTTACTGACCGGTCAGTTTGGTGTACGCCTCCATGTCCTCAATGGTTTCTGAGATTCTTAACATCTTCTCTGACGATCCCTTAATCTTAACATACGGATCAGCTTTCACCAGAGCTTCTTTAATCCTGCACACACACACACACACACACACACACACACACACACGTATTATATGAGGAAGAATATTATTTAGATTTTGATTTTTTATTGATTAATAATACATAAATGTAGTATTAAAATGTAGTAACTTTCACACATTACTTAAAAAAAAAAAAAAAAAATATTTATTTAATACATAAATGTAGTATTAATTATCACACACACTTTCACACATTTCATTTTTTTTTTAAATAATATTAATTCATTATTCAATACATAAATGTAGTATTATCACACACACACACACTTTCACACATTTTTTAAGAATAATATTAATTAATTATTTAATACATAAATGTAGTATTAATTATCACACAAACTTTCACACATTTTTAAAGAATAATATTAATTAATTATTGAATACATAAATGTAGTATCGATTTTATCACACACACATTTTTTAAGAATAATATTAATTAAATATTTAATACATAAATGTAGTATTAATTTCATCACACACACACACACACACACACACACACACACACACACACACTCCCCCCAGATGTCAGTGCTCACATGATCTCGATGACCGTTCCCACTTTGTGCTGGTACGCCCGGCGATGCAGACAGTTCCGCGTGTGGAACATGTCGTACAGATTCCCTACTTCCTGTTAAAAAGCAGAGCAGGGTTAGCCTTCAGCCGTTCATGCTCCGGGGGTACCGGTGCACCTCGACTCTCACCCCAACCATTCAATTGGGGGATACTTACAAACTGCTTTGAAGAAAAATGTCAAGCAAAAAAAAACAAATGGTGCAACGAATAATTTAATTCAGTATAATTTAATAACAGGTTAATTAGTATATATAAATAATAATATACTGCTGCCCTCTACGAGGGTCTGAGGGGGGTTCCCCATGCCCATCCTGGGGAGAACGTTTGGGGCGCTGGGCAGATACACCCAGAACAGGACGCCAGTCTATCGCTGGGCACACACTCACTCACACACATACAAACTATATGGGGCAATTTAGAGCATTTCATTTAACATTGAATCCATGTTTTTGGAACTCTGGGTGCAAACCCACTCAGACACCGGGAGAGCATCCACCCAGATTGGGGTTTAAACCTGGTTCCCCAGAGAAGAACATGCTAAACCACTAAGCCACTGCACCACCCCAGTTGTAGATTAAACATAGAAATAAACTGTTTTAAATACACTATGACAGAATTCCTCGAATGATGTACATTTCGGGACTTCCTATTACAGGAGGGAGGGGGGGGTACCTTGTCTCTGGTACAGATGTGCTTCTTGCCGTCCACCTCACAAACGCGAGCGAACTTCAGGAAGCGCTGGTAGTCAAAGTTGTTCTGGATCCCCAGGTGATAGCAGTCCCTGTCCATCAACCAAACGAAGAGGAGCAACGTCAGGACATCCTGACATCACATTCATACCGACCGACAAAATAAACCCGAATGAAACGTGTCCCTCCTGTACCAACCTCTGAATAACCTTAAACACACAGTCCAAAGCTTACGTTATTACGTTAATCACGTTATTTTCATTCATTATCTTTCGCTTTATCCTCTATTATAATTGCGGGGGGGGGGGTCCGCATGCCCATCCAGGGGAGAACGTTTCGGGCACTGGGCAGATACACCCAGAACAGGGCACCAATCCATCGCTGAACACACACTCACTCACACAGACACACTCTATATGGTGCAATTTGGAGCATTAAATTGACCTTAATCCATGTTTTTGGACTGTGGGAGGAAACCGGAGAACCTGGAGGAAACCCACGCGGACACGGGGAGAACATGGAAACTCCACCCAGATGGGAATATGAACCGGGAATCCCTAGTGCTGAGAGGCGAACGTGCTAAACCTACAAAGAAATCGATCTACAAAGAAACCGATCACATGGTGTACCTCAGGGTACCATCACTGTTTTTATTCTTTGTGACCTTTGTCACATCAATAAGAGATCTGTTTGTTATCTTATTTATTGACGACATCAGCAGTCTCCCCTGTGATCAACACAGCAGCAGACGGCTCTTATGAACCAATAATAAACTGGCTGGTACGAAAAACACTGCTCACTCCCCATACACGGACATCGAGCTCAAACCGGGTTTATGTTTTTGATCGTGGGGGGTGAAAAAAAAACTCACCTGGCAAAATAATCCCACTTATCTACGTCGATGCCGTTTCTCTTATTGGCTACGATCTCATACAGGAAGGCTTTCTCCTCGGACCTGCCCCGATACGGCCACTGACGGGAGAGAGGACCAAGTTAGAGGCGCCGCAGCGTGAACCGAGGAAGGGATTACGATCGGATCTAAAGCCGTACGTTGTTGGTGGTGGTGCTGCTGTCCAGTGGACCTGCAATCTGCTCCTTAATGAAGACCAGGTCGTTAGGTAGAGACAGACCGTACTGCTGCATCACACTCTCCAGACCATTCACCTTCACCAGGTGATCGAACATCTGCACAGAGGCGTTCTCATGCTACACACACACACACACACACACACACACACACACACACACACAATAGAGTTAAAATGATATGAGGCTCATTAAAGTTGGCGTTAATTGTGGGAGTTATTGGAGGCTGGTGTGGTTGGGTACAGATGACCTCAGGAGCCATTTAGTCCCCTTCACACTGGGTGGTGGATGATGCTCAGTACTGCAGTGACACCGACGTGGTGGTGCAGGTGTGTCGTGCCACCCATACTGTACACTCTATTACACACATCCACCTTACAGCGCCACCTTGTGGATGTAGAATCAGGAAACAATCTATTTAAGTGGCTGGGGTTGTTGCTTAAATTGATGTTTGGTTCTCACCTTCCACTTGACATCCGGTCTGACGCTGGGAATGAACATGCCGTCAAACATGTGAGAGAACGGACCATGACCTGCACAGAAGAGGACGTTCTGATAAAGGTGATTTAGGGATTCATTGGAACAGAACGTGGACTTCCCCAAAACTGTCGCATAAACATGTCGTTCAATAAAAACAAAGGTGTCCAAGCAAAGCAGTGTATTACAAACATGACTCAAGGTTCCAACCTGGAACCACAATTTACCCTTAAACTGAGTGGACAGAGAGAACACCTGGACTACCTCAAGGCTCAGCCTCGGGACCGTCCGAGCTACTCTGTTTTTCCTCCGCATCAGATGCGTAAACACATTTTTGGGTGGAGATCTACGTTTTGCAGAGGGCAGGTCGTCGCGTTCGACCAGGATCTTGTTTTTTGCAGCTTTGCTGTTTTTCAGAGAAATTGTGAAAGTTTTTTTTTAATCAAACACACTCCAGCAAACAGCATGGAGATAACTTGGCTTTAGAACAGACTTTGGCTAAAGGACATGACTCATGACTCCTAAATGGCAACACCCCTACCCCCCCCCCACCCGAACGAGCAAACACACAGAGCACAAACGAACAACAAGCCCCGCGACCCGAATTCCCCCCGAACAGAACACGCACATAAATAAAAGCATAAAACACAGAACACATAGAATCTGCAAGATGCTGCAAGGCATCGCGGGAAGTGGTAATAATAATTCATTCATTATCTTATCCGCTTATCCTCTATTAGGGTCGCGGTGGGGTTCCCCATGCCCATCCAGGGGAGAACGTCTCGGGCGCTGGGCAGATAGACCCAGGACAGGGCGCCAATCCATCGCTGGGCACACACTCACTCACACAGACACACTCTAAATGGGGCAATTTTGAGAATTCAATTAACTTGATCCATGTTTTTTGGACTGTGGGAGGAAACCGGAGAACCCGGAGAAAACCCACGCAGACACGGGGAGAACATGGAAACTCCACCCAGATGGAGATTTGAACCGGGAATCCCTAGTGCTGAGAGGCGAACGTGCTAACCACTAAGCCACCGTGCCGCGGTAATAATAATAATAATAATTATTATTATTATTATTATAATTGGTCGTAATTATGGTAACAGTGCGCCAGTCTATTCCATTGACCCGCCCACCTTTATAAGCAGTTTGAATGTAACGTACATTTAAATGAGACGGGATTAAGGAACAGAAACGTGGCTGCGCCGAGGTCACATGGGGATAGAGATCACGATTCAGAATGACTTACAGTGTGTGTAAACGTGTGTGTGTGTGTGTGTGTATAAGTGCTGGGTGAGCATGAGCATGTTCTCACCCAGGTCATGACAAAGGCCAGCAATCTGGACACACAGGATGTCCTGTCTGGTGATCAGCAGTTCAGGTTGCCTTTCATTCAAAGCCTGGACCAGACATCCAGCTAAATACCCGACTCTGAGGAACAAACACACATCCACATCATCAGTACCTGACCGCCACTGCACCAAGACCTCCAAAAAAGATTTAAACCAGAAAAGATTACCATCAACCAAAATATCCAGCTGAACCTATAAAGCACCAGGGATTCCCGGTTCGAATCCCCATCTGGGTGGAGTTTCCATGTCCTCCCCGTGTCCATGTAGGTTTCCTCCCACAGTCCAAAAAAGATGGATCAAGTTGATTGAGTTCTCCAAATTGCCCCATACAGAGTGTTTATGCGTGTGTGTGTGCCCAGTGATAGATTGGCGCCCTGTCCTGGGTGTATCTGCCCAGCGCCCGAAATGTTCTCCCCTGGATGGGCATGGGGAACCCCCCCCCCCGACCCTAATAGAGGATAAAGCGGGAGATAATAAATAAATAAATACAAATTCTGATTATTAGTTAATGTTATAATATAATGCAACCCATAAGTTCCTCTAAATGGTTTCTATCTATGAGATTTTTGTTTTCTCTCCCTCTGTGTGTGTGTGTGTGTGTGTGTATTTATGTATGTAGCCAGAGCATTTACGAATAAAATGACAAAGTAAGGTTTACACATGGAAGATGCTTATTAATAAGTAAAATTAACCTCTAAAAATTAATACAAAACAAGGAGGAAACAAATACTCTGTAAGACAGTGTGTGTGTATTGTGTGTGGAGGCAGATGTGAATTAGCCTATTAATTATATTATAAATTATAATTAGTTATATTTTGATTACTGATGATCACCAGCTTTCAGTGTGTGCCCGGCTATGGCTTGGCACCCTGTGCAGGGTGTGTCCACCCAATGCCCAAAATGGATTTCAGTAACGTGTGTGATCTTGTACACTAAGCCTGTTAGGCAGGGATGGGTGTGTTAGGCTCACACACCCGATGGAGTGCTCGAAGCGGTTGTGCGAGGCTCCAGGGAACACCATGTAGGTTCCTCCAAGCTGTTTGATGTGCCGAAGCCTCTGGAACTGCGGCGTGTCGATGATGCGCACCAGCAGGGGGTGGAGTTCGATGTGGCCGTGAATAGAGTCGTTAAACACCTAAATAATTAAAACCCAGACGCCAGCAATTAACCGACAACACCAAAGAAACGAATGCACGCGTCTTTAACATGACAAAAACCGAGGCACACGAGTGTTTAAAACATTCAAAACAATTACTAAGAACAATTTAGGGAAGGCCCGTTCTCAAAGGGCCAACACGGATCTTGTTGTAAAAATTTTTTTAACTAAAACGTGGTGTGAAAACAAACAAACACACACACCTTCATGTTCTCCGAAGAAATCAGCCAGAGCTTCTGGAGACAGTGCAGGATCTCCAACCTCATACCCAGCGGCCTGAGAGAAGTGCAACCACAGGTTCAGGTCGGGTTCAAAAAAACAAAAACAGGGGTTTTAGGGTTTTGATGATGAATTCAATTACTTTTGTTAATTATAATCACATTTAGGACGGCATGGTGGCTTAGTGCCTTTCGGCACTAGGGATTCCCGGTTCGAATCCCCATCTGGGTGGAGTTTCCATGTCCTCCCCGTGCCCGCGTGGGTTTTCTCCGGGTTCCTCTCACAGTCCAAAAACATGGATCAAGTCAATTGGATCAAGTCAAGAGTTCTCCAAATTGCCCCATATAGAGTGTGTCTGTCTGTGTGAGTGTGTGCCCAGTGATAGATTGGCGTAATCACATTTAGGAACGGATGCTGCGACACGCTCAAAAACGCTGCGATGTTACCACAGGGTCACATGATCTGTGTTTTAATTACTGTTTATTCAATTAGGAATGAAAGATTCTTAGTGTTATGGATTTGTAGGTGGAATACGTTCGCTCCCAACACGACGACACACACACACACACACACACACACACACACACGCACACACACACACTCACTCGATGCCCATCTTTTCCAGCTGTGGCTCTGTGACGTAACGAAGTCCCAACCCCGTAATCTTCTGCTCTGTGAAAACAAAAAACAAAGATTCACAGTTTAATAAATCATCTGAACAGGAGCCTCGGTCTAATAAAGGAACTCTGGACCCAGAACGCTGAAGCATGAGTACGGGGGTGGGGGGTGGGGGGTGGGGCATGTAAAGAGAAACAGAAACGCAAATGTATGCAAAACGCCCGAGTTAATTTCGAGCTTCGAATACCCATCTGGGTAAAGTTTGCATGTCCTCCCCGTGTCCGCGTGGGTTTCCTCCGGGTTCTCCGGTTTCCTCCCACAGTCCAAAAACTTGGATCAAGGTCAATTGAGTTCTCCAAATTGCCCCATATAGAGTGTGTGTGAGTGAGGGTGTGCCCAGCGATAGATTGGCGTCCTGTCCTGGGTGTATCTGCCCAGCGCCCGAAACGTTCTCCCCTGGATGGGCATGGGGAACCCCACCGCGACCCTAATAGAGGATGAAGCGGAAGATAATGGATGGATGGATGGAGTGTGTGTGAGTGTGTGTGTGTGTATATGTGGTGGTGGGGGGGGGGGTGATTCAGTTTGAACTGAAACTGCTGTGTAAGTGAAACTGTTCTCTAAACGTGACTGCACATTCTGCCCCATGCGGGGCCATGTGTGGTGCATTAAACATTCATTTATAAATGTTCAGACTTCCAATGTGGACGATAACATACAATTCATCATCAAATCATTCTTAATGTTTGAGTGTAAACGGAAAAACCAACAAAAAAATCTTTGCCAAAAATTTTCGATCATTTTGTGATTTTTTTTTTTTTTTTAATATTGTTTAACAACAAAAAAAGGTGGTTAATGTATATTTTTCAACCCACCCGTTTCAGACACCACAATCCCACCTTCCTTAACATGCATTGGTCAGAAGTCCCCTCTCGTGATTGGTCGGAACGGTTTCGGACCCGTCCATTGGTGGACAGCGGGGCTCTATAACCGGTATGATCGGCACGACAGTCTATATCGGTAACGTTTACAGTTTAAACGGCGACGATTCATGAACACATGCACGCGGTTATCGTTTGTAATGTTATACCGCGATATAAAATCACCTCTGAAGTTCGTCACCCACTGGCCGAGCCCGGCGTGCCGGAGATAGGCGCAGATGTGTTCCGTGTCCCAGAGCCGGTACTCGGTGGCCGCGTCTCTCTGCCGCTGAGCCGCTAAAAGCTGCTTCTCCGGGGTTTTAACGTCCTCCTCGGACACCGGCGCCGCGTACGGCCGCTTTCTCGTGTCCATCACTGCGAACAAGAAGTCGAATCCGACAGAAGCGCGCTGCACCGCGGAGCCCTGCAACACACACCGCCTCTATTTTTGTCTTTGGCGGTATGATACGCGATTATTTCCGTCATTCTCCACTCCGCCGCCTGGCGGGCATTTCCAGAATTACACCCCAATGTAAATTTCGCCGTCGTCTTGATTATACTTCTATAAGTGATAATAAAAATCATTTATTACCGATTGTAAAAGTTACAGTTTTTTTTAAATAATGTGTACAATATCTTGATTATAACTTTAATAAATATGGACTTTTTTTTTTAATTTGTTCTATTTTTTATTATTATCTGTAAAATTTGTATTATTGTACATTGGCTGATAAATTTCCTCTGGGATAAATATTTTAGCTAGCTATAAAGATCCATCCATCCATTATCTTCCGCTTTATCCTCTATTAGGGTCGCGGTGGGGTTCCCCATGCCCATCCAGGGGAGAACGTCTCGGGCGCTGGGCAGATACACCCAGGACAGGGCGCCAATCCATCGCTGGGCACACACTCACTCACACAGACACACTCTATATGGGGCAATTTTGAGAATTCAATTGACTTGATCCGGCGGCACGGTGGCTTAGTGGTTTAGCACGTTCTCCTCTCATCACTAGGGATTCCCGGTTCGAATTCCCATCTGAGTGGAGTTTCCATGTTCTCCCAGTGAATGGGCATGGGGAACACCACCGTGACCCCAATAGAGGATAAAGTGGGAGATAATGAATGAATATACAAAGCAGACAATGAATATCAATAAAAACACAATAAAAGCTCTTTCAAGGGAACTTTAATACTAAACATACTGTAGGCTATGCACAAATACGACATAACCCACGAAGACACGGGGAGAACATGGAAACTCCACCCAGATGGGGATTCGAACCGGGAATCTCTAATGCTGAGAGGAGAACACGCTAAATCACTAAGCCACCGTGCCGCCTGCTTTGTATATATATATATATATATATATATATATATATATATATATATATATATATATTTAATTTGATTTGTTAATTACTTGTATTTAATCACCAAGGAGCATAAGGATGGTTCGGCATGAGGGTGAGTGCTGACCTCTGCTGGTGTGAGGGTAGCATTGCAGGTACGACGAGACGACGTGCCGCCTCAGTAAACATGGAGACAAAATATTCAGCAGTTATTGTTAGTTATTTGAATGTTGTAGTTTGTCTTCAGGGCACCCTTTTGGGATTTTAAATGTTCTCCGCATTTGCCAAAAAACGGAGAAAAAAAACAAAAAAATAAACCTTATGAATTCTGTGACCTCCAAACTTTCTCTTCCTCCCACAAAAACAATAATTGAAAGAAAAACTGAGTATTAAAATAACATGATTAAACTGTTACTATAAAGTTACTATAAACATTCCAAAACATTTTTATTTGTGTATTTTCTTTATTATTATTATTTTGTATTATTATTATCATCATCCCTAACGTTACTTCATTCTGCGTGGCACTGCAGGAAATGGGCGGGGCGTTGTGATGTGTGGGCGTGGCCTCAGCACGAACAGGAAGGTGTATATCTTCGTTTTCGGTGTTCGGATAAACGGTAATATTTATGGTATTTTAATGTAGTTTATAATTAATAAATTAGGTTTCCGATCGACATCCACACCGCTGCTTCATCACCAGCGTGTTTTAAAGCCGCTTCTGTTTTTAGATCGCGTCGATTTAGTTCTGTATCTTCTCGCTAGCTTCCGAATTGCGGACGTGTCTCAATCCGCACGCTCGCTGACTATAGAACATAAAGGACCCTGTTTGCAGCGCGAGCTGTAGTGTGCACTCAGACGGGGCGGTGAGAGTCCGTTTGGGACACAGCCCGCGATTTTGACGGCTAATTACCGTTAGCCGTTTAGCTTTAGATATGTTTTTATTATGAATCGTCACGATCGTGTTTCGTAAGTTGTTTTTTAAAACAGAATAAGTATTTTAATCGCAAGCGCACTTCGGTGCTTTTTGAGACGTTTCCCTGGTTTTATTGTACATTCTAAAGTGCAGTTGGTGTTTACAGGCCGCAGGTCGGGCCGCGGCGTTCTTCTAACTTGAGTGTCATTAAGATACAAATTTAATTAAATATCGATCTAATTACCTCCTTTGCAATTAATCAGTACGGATAACACACATGTGGCAGCTTTGAAAGGATTTTCTACCGTAGGATATTTAGGTTTTCAGTGTTCCCTAAATATCTTTGGACAACCTCGCACACTTTTGCGCAACCTTACGTCATAAGTGAGCGAGCAGCAGGACCAATAGGGGCTCTGCATTTTAACTGTTCATTCGGTCTTTAAATTCCACTCAGTTATAAATGAACGGAGTTTTTAGAGGAATAATGATCGAAACTGCTCTGCAATCTTCCCACAAACGCGTCCGACGTTCCATTAGACTCATGTTTATGATGACGTAAGATGGACAGTGACGTCATGTATTTACTTAATAAATAAAAAAAAGCTTCCATGATTCTATATTCTTGGGGGGGGGGGGGGGGGGGGGGGGGGGGGGGGGGGGGGGGGGGGGGGGGGGGGGGGGGGGGGGGGGGGGGGGGGGGGGGGGGGGGGGGGGGGGGGGGGGGTGTGTGTATATATATATATATATATATATATATATATATATATATATATATATATATATATATATATATATATTATTATTATTTTTTTTTTTAATGATTGTATGTGTTCTGTGGCAATATTAAGCCGTGGCTCATATTGTTGTTGTTTTATTGGCAGATGGCGGCCATTCGTAAGAAGCTGGTGATCGTGGGTGACGGTGCTTGTGGGAAGACATGTCTACTGATCGTCTTTAGTAAAGACCAGTTTCCCGAGGTTTATGTTCCCACCGTGTTTGAGAACTACGTCGCTGATATCGAGGTGGATGGAAAACAGGTGAGAGAGATGCAGTGAATGTAGGGAGTTTAATAAAGTGTATCAGTGTGAACTGATTGTTGTAATGAGAAGTGTGTGTGTGTGTGTGTGTGTAGGTGGAACTGGCTCTGTGGGATACAGCCGGACAGGAGGATTACGATCGACTGCGGCCGCTATCGTATCCTGACACGGATGTCATCCTCATGTGCTTCTCTATCGACAGTCCCGACAGTCTGGGTGAGGATCTGCTGAGCTTTAGGACCGAGCATCACCACCACGCTCTTTCATCCGGCACTTCTAACCCGCCTCTCGTTCCACAGAGAACATCCCGGAGAAGTGGACACCGGAGGTGAAGCATTTCTGTCCCAACGTCCCCATCATCCTCGTAGGCAACAAGAAGGATCTGCGTAACGACGAGCACACGCGACGGGAGCTGTCCAAAATGAAACAGGTCTGAGCTCCTGGTCTCTTAAATCACTCCGTGTTTTTGAAACTCGAACCTCAGCCATCGGTAGGAGTTTTAGAATTCAGTTCAAAAAAGACCGGGGGGGTTGTTATCATTAATAACATCACAGCTGTGACGGCCGCATGCAGGAACCAATCAGAGGTCCTGTAGATCATCACAGCTGTGATGTTATTCATGGAACCACACAACCTCCAGCATTCTGTTGCTTCAATCCCCAAAAACAGCCAGTAGAGGTCGCTGTTGAAGTGCAGTTTCATATTTGATGCTAAAGTTTTAATTTGTTCCCCCGTGGTGCCTCTGTCTCACAGGAACCTGTGAAACCAGAAGAAGGGCGTGACATGGCCAACCGCATCAACGCGTTCGGCTACCTGGAATGTTCGGCAAAGACGAAAGACGGCGTCCGCGACGTGTTCGAAATGGCCACCAGGGCGGCGCTGCAGGCCAAAAAACGCGGCAAGAAGAGCGGCTGCCTCTTATTATAGTGCCGCCGCGCGGAAGCCGGCCGCCGTGGAGCAGTGAAGCGACGGGGAGCTGTTAACGGGTTGGGGAGCGGGAGCGGGTTCCGTGACGCCGATTCGGCTGCAGACCGTGAGATTTGAGACGTGCTGTCGTAACTGAAACGGCGTTGGCCTGTCATCATGAAAACCAGAGTCCAACCCTGTCCCAATAATGTTTAACACGCCCGCGTTCACTACCACTACATCAAGTACCCTTCTCTTTAATCAGTGTGGGTTCTCCACCAAATGGTGGGGATTAAGACGTGATTTTGGTTTTATTATTTAGTATAAAAAGTGGAAGTTCACAGGACGTGTGGGAGGGGTTATAGCGTGGGGTAGGGGGGGGGGGTTATTACGTGGTTACATTTTTAAGGAGTTGACTTTTGAGAACATGAAGTTTTCTTGTGAATATTTTACGCTTTGGTTCTGTCTGCAGTCACTGTGTGTGTGTGTGTGTGTGTGTGTGTGTGTGCGCATGATTTGTAAATGACATTATTTAGCCATCACTTTTCTCTCGTTTCTCTTTTCTTTCTCCTCACGCCGGTGTTTGAATCACTCGAAGCTGTACGTTAGTGACCGGAAACGTATAATGTTTCTTGTTATTTAAAGCAGGTGTTTTTTTTTTTATGTTGCATTTAGAAAATAAAATGTAAACCAAAGTGCTGCTTAAATGTCTTTGATCCGATGTCAACGTGCGTCCATTTATTTATTCGTTGTCTTTCCATTAATCCTCTACTGGGGTCACTCACACAACATCCATCCATCCATTATCTTCTGCTTTATCCTCTATTAGGGTCGCGGGCGGGTTCCCCATGCCCATCCAGGAGAGAACGTTTCGGGCTCTGGGCAGATACACCCAGGACAGGACACCAATCCATCGCTGGGCACATGCTCACTCTATATGGGGCAATTTGGAAAACTCCATTGACCGTGATCCATGTCTTTGGACTGTGGGAGGAAACCGGAGAACCCGGAGGAAACCTACGTGGACATGGGGAGGACATGGGAACTCCACCCAGATTAGGATTCGAATTGGGAATCCCTAGCGCTGAGAGGAGAACATGCTAAACCACTAAGCCACCGCACTCACAACTTAAAAGCATTCAATTTCGAAATCCAAGTTTTTGGACTGTGAGCCATGGGGAGAACATGCAAACCACTCAGACGGGGAGCCGGACCTGGGTCCCCAGTGCGGAGAGGAGAACGTGTCATGACACCCCAGATTTGATGTTTCTTATATAAACATCACCTCGTGTTACGAGCGCAGACGCAGAAATGAAAACGACGAGGTCGGCGGTTCAGCTGAACAGTAACTCCAGGCAGACGCACGTCTTCAATGCTTCTCTACAGCGGTACAAACCACTATTTATTGCGGATAAAAAAACAAGACATTTGCTCCTGAATGAAGCTTAAACCATTAACTTGCACTCGTACGATCAGGAGAAAGAGAGAGAATACACAGGAAACAATGACACGAAACTGGGGGACATCTCCATAGACGTGAAGAACGCTGCTGAAAGCCATTTAGAACGCTTCAGTCTTTAAAACAACTGCAAATACCAAACGGTTTTACTTCGTTAACTTACAAAGGGCCAGAAACTCAAAAACGGCCCCAGCCGAGGGGCTCAGTTGGTCCCGGGGCCCCACGTCCACGAGAGACGTGTGTGATGGAGGAGGACGAGAGAAGCGGCGTTGGCCAAAAATGGAATGACTTTATAACGAATTCAGCACGATAGTGCTAAAGATAACACAGCGTTCGGTGCTTTAAAGGTTTTATTCTTCGACATTTTGTCAAACTATGAACTCGGTGGCCAATTTATTAGGAATATCCAACCCTCCCATCACTGTTGCTGCAATTCGATTGACCAATCACCCGGCCGAAGTGCAACACGAACCCTGCAGGGGAATATAAAGTTGATGACGGCAGGTTCGAAGTGCAGATTTTTAACAAAAGTGCGAGAAACGTTAAACATAGCTTGAGATGAAACAACCCTGACCAAAAATACAAAAAGAACTGAGCGTGTTTGCAATAGTTCTGTAGTTCGCAGCAATAATCTGTGAACATTATGCATAACCCTAAGGCTGATGGGCTACAACAGCAGAATATGAAGCTGTAGTGAGCACCAGCTGAATAAAATTAATCTCAAGTGCTTAAAAACAAAACTACTAATAACACTATATGGCTAAAAGTTTGACGACACACACGGCTTTTTTTTTTTTTTTTCTCTGAAAAAGGAAATGTGTAACAACGTTAAAAACCTGTAACGAGCTTACAAACGATCCTGTGGGTCATTAATTACATCTCCTGAGTTCAGCGGCCGGATTGCAAAACGGTTTAAAGTGCACGTCGCTCTTTCCTCAGCATTAAACTGCACAGTAAAGACCTAAGCGCCGTTACTCAGAGCCTTATGCAAATTTTTTTTTTTAAATTTAGTATTTAGCCATATAGTGTAAATACACACGTTTTGGGTTGAATGCAAAGTTTAAAGTAGATCTTATTTCGGGTAAACTGTTGATTTCTTCATATTCGCACAACCTTGTGAATCCCCTTATTGAAGTGTGTGGGATGTAGTGACACCTAATGGTAAGGTTTTAAATTGCAAGCTATCAAATATGACTTTCCCTGCCCAATATGGCGCCACATTGACGCTGCTGCAAAAAAATGGAGGTGTTCGTGACCAACTTAAGGACATCGTTAGAGTTGCTGCAGTTACCAATAAAAAATTAAGAATAACTTGCGCACACTGAATCCCATTCCTCCGAAAATCTCTCACTACATCCCTGCACACTGTGTCTTTAAGGATGGGGGGGGGGTCAACCTTTAGCTTACACAAAACAGTGTGCACAGCAAAAAGGGTGAGTTTAGAATTCTTGTCCAAATTAATAAAAAAAAAAAAAGAAGGAGTTTTTTTTAATCAAAACAAGTTTCATCGTTGGCCAAACGGAGTCCTCGACCCCTGGATTAAACGTTACGGCCCTTGAGGAAAAGATTCCGGTAAAACGAAAATGCAACCAACATTCAGAAGGCAAACAGAAGAACGTAACGAGCGCGCGGACGAGCGATAAAGGAAACAGGCACGGCTGCCGTACATCGGACTTTTTTTTTTTTTTTTTTTTTGCGAAACCAAATCGAAACGAGAGAAAAAGAATCGAGAACCCAGTCGCGCTTACAGAGACCGGTTACATCCGACCGCGCCACCTACGGTGAGGCTTCTTGGGGTGAAATGAACGTTCAGCACCCCCTGGTGGCGGTGCCCGAGAGGAGCACGGGTGTGAGATGACGCTGAGGCTGATGGACGAGAGGACGTGACTGGGTGGGAGATTCTTTTAAGGTTTATTTGTCTTTGTCAGACTCTGTGGTCTTTTCTTTCGCAGACTCCTCTGCTTCGGGGGTGGAGTCCTCGTATCTGGTGAGGAAAGTTTGTGGGGGGGGGGGGGGTGACAGAGAAAATGGCGTAAGAGCTTTAAAATGGACATGATGCATAAAGCAGGAGGACAAAAAAAACAAAACAAGTGGAGGCATGAAAGCATGTAGCTGATGGTCCAGCTCGTCAGAAGGATTTCTAGTTTAATGAAAAAAATTTCCATTACATTTTGTTATTTTATCACAAACTAAGAACAGATTTAGCGACATGGCAAAACGATAAGACGAGCACAGCATGTGGCAGCACGAGGGCGGGAGGGTGGCACGGTACGTACGGGCCGTTACAGGACAGAGGGGGTGTGGCGGCGGCGGCGAGGGGAGGAGAGCATAGGGCTCTGCATAGCGCAGGCCAGGCTGGCGGGGGAACCGGAGACGGTGGGGAAACGGGTGAGGCGCGGCGAGTGGTGCAAGACCGCGGCTGCCGACTCATAACTGCTTATAAAAAAATAAAATAAAATAATAATGAGATCATAAAAGGGGAGCAGAGGAAGGACAGGAGGAACAAGAAAGAGCAATGAAGGTAACGACCAATAAGCAAAGTGAGAGGTAGAAAAGAATATGAAGAAAACGAGTGAGACAGACGATGAGGACGAGGAGACGAATAGGAAGAGCAGAGAGGTGAGGAGTTAGAACAGAAGAAAAGAAAAACGAAATAAGGCATTTAAATAAAAAGGTGTGTCGGTCTCTTTATTGACAGATCAGAACCCCCCCCCTCCCCCCCCCCGGCGGCAGCATCACTTATTTCGTTACTTTCTTTTTTTTACTGACACCTCTCCCACCACTTGTCCTTGATAACCGGCTGCTGTTACGTTCTAATCGGCTCTGATACATAATGAATTCCGCACTCTTTGTTCTGGGGGGGGGGGTCACCATGGCAACAATCGGAGGCATTTCGGCGCTCCACGGATTCCCATCGTCAGCATCCCCCCCGCACCATCAACATCACGCCCCGTCGCACCTCCGTCCACCAAATGCCCCACATTTTGTCATCGTGTCCGTTCTCTGCTTACTTGTCCTCGTGCCCACATGCATGCCCTTGCACATCTCCTCGGTCAGCCCTCTATGTTTGCCCCTATGCCCCCCTCTCAATGCCCATACCCCACGGATTCAGCGGAACAGTTACCTGAACATCTCGGTCAGTTCTCCCTTCAACAGCGCCACCACCACGGGAAAGCCCACGCAGGCCGGGACCAGGTAGAGCAGAGCGGGCTGTGGGTCAGCACACGGTCATGCGATTAGATAACGATAATTAGACCGGCTCCCGCCGCGTCCTCTAACGATCGGTTTGGGCTCGGACTCACCTGAGCGTGTTTAAATGTGTGCATGACAAAGATGGTGAGACCCAGACCGAAGATGTAGGCCAGGAAGCTGGTGTAGAAGTACGTACGCGTGTTCTTCTGCAAGCTGAGGGGCAGAGAGAGAAGCGTCAACAAAACCGACCCGATCGGCTCAGGGTTCGAACCGGTTCCCCTGTTCTGTTCAGAGACTTTACCTGACATCAAAACGCAGCAGCAGAGCGATGAAGATCCCTAAGAAAAAATAAATAAATAAATAAAATTAGTTAATTACTACATTTCCTTAAAAGATCAAAGAGAAACTGGTGACCATTTTAGTTTAAATAAAAAAAAAATTGGTGGCACAGTGGCTTAGTGGTTTGGCATGTTCTCATCTTAGCACTAGGGATTCCCGGTTCGAATCCCCATCTGGGTGGAGTTTCCATGTCCTCCCCGTGTCCGCGTGGGTTTCCTCCCGGTTCTCCGGTTGCCTCCCACAGTCCAAAAACATGGATCAAGTCAATTAAGTTCTCTAAATTGCCCCATATAGAGCGTGTGTGTGTGTGCCCAGTGATAGATTGCCCCCCTGTCCAGGGTGTATCTGCCCAGCGCCCGAAACCTTCTCCCCTGGATGGGCATTGGGACCCCCCGACCCCAATATAGGATAAAGCGGAATATAATGAATAAAAACTGAGGTTCTAGTTAATTTATTCTCATTGTTCTAATAAACACGTTGTCCAGGTCGTGTTTCTAGTGCAGTTCTACCTGGAATAACGATGTCTCCCAAACCCAGCATAGCGAAGTTACTGGCATCCAGCCCCCTCTCCAGGAGGTCCTGAGGAAACACCACTGCAAGGGCAAAATTAATTATAATTATTATTTATATATATAAATTGTTATTTATTACAACTAATAAATAACATTAACTCACATTTGATTGGCGCCTCGAATGATTTGGCCACCGTCACCATGACATTCGTGCCAAAAACCTAAAAGCAAACAATAAACTTCAGAGGACTTTTAATTATTGAATAATTATTTGCGTACAGAACGGAAACCGGAGTCCGCTCACCCAGAAGATGTCATACACGAAGAGCCCCCCCAGCAGGATGCAGCCGGTACTGACGTTGTTCAGGTGAAGTAACTCCACCCCGTTTAGCGCAAACGCCAGTCCAAACAGGTTGTTGGCAAGCCAGTGCTGTCAATCGAACATCACAGACAGAAAAGGTGAGCTTCCTGCTAAATCTACAGCCTCGGGAAGTTTATTTCACTGTGTGAGACAGGACGAAGGAGGGGGGAGGGGGGGTTGCATTACCTTTTTCAGAACATACCAAACTCCCACGACGCCGCTGATCACCAGACATATCAGGTCCTTCACATCAAACTCGTAGTTGATGACTTCTGCGTGAAAGAAAAGACATTTCGGGTTGAAACACTAAACTAACAAAGCTGCCGGGTCTGATCTACTGGCACCAGAACAACACACACCAACGCACCGGCACCGGCAAAGTCTTTTTTTTTTAATAGCTGTAGTTTGTATGTATGGAAAATTACTAAAGCTCACTCTCTCTCACACACACACACACCTTCTTTGTTTTCTCCAGAGCCTTGAGTGAAGAGGAGCTGGTACTGCTTGTTGGGCAGACAGTTCGGCAGAATCCGGTTCATAAACGGACTGAAACCAAAAAAAAAAAAACAAAATAAAAAAAAATCATTTTTATTTTTTTATTTTACACACATACACATCACGTTTTGCAGAAGCTACAGCATAAGACCGGTGCACTCACCTCATGGTATGAGACAGAGCAAACACACCCAGTACAAAGAAGTATATGGATAAGAGAAGGTTGATGTACATCTGAGAGAAAACCTATTAATAAAAAAATATATATATTTAAAAATGGCATTTAAAAACAAGTCATGAGAATAAAAATGTCAGGTGTTGGTTAATAAACAGACTACCGCTTACCTTAAAGAACAGATAAAGTCCAAAGAGAGTGCAGCTGGCGATGATGGGGAAACGAGCAGCATCCCTGCTCGTGATGGTCTCCGGCATGTCTGACGCGTTCTGACACACACACACACACACACACACACACACACACACACACACACACACACACACATTAACACAGATTTAAGTTCACCATTTAAACTGTGAACATCTCCTCTTTATGCTTTTATCTGTTAAATATAATTTTTGTAGAGTTTATCCAAAACAAACGGATCTCAGTCTTTATGTCTTTCTTACTTTTGTGTAGGAATAACGAAGGGCCTTCCCTAAACTGTTTTACAAAAGTGTTCTTATTGCACTGTTGATGTTTCAGCTGTGTGATTGTGTGTGAGTCTATGCGTGATGGTGTGTGTGTGTGAGGTTCCAGCTGTTTGATGGTGTGTGTGATGGTTCAGCTGTGTGTGATGGTGTGTGTGAGGTTCCAGCTGTTTGATGGTGTGTGTGTGTGTGTGTTGGTGTGTGTGTGTGAGGTGCCAGCTGTTTGATGGTGTGTGTGAGGTTCCAGCTGTTTGATGGTGTGTGTGTGTGTGATGGTGTGTGTGTGTGAGGTTCCAGCTGTTTGATGGTGTGTGTGAGTGTGTGTGTGAGGTTCCAGCTGTTTGATGGTGTGTGTGTGAGGTTCCAGCTGTTTGATGGTGTGTGTGTGTGTGTGTGTGTGTGTGTGAGGTTCCAGCTGTTGCACTGATGTGCACGTTTTAAAGAACAGAATTGTGATTCCGAGCTTCGGCTTTAAAGCGGAATGTTTTATTAAAGCGGGATTTAAACCGCGGCTCTGATTAAAAACACGGTCTGAAATTCAGCTGCAGGACATTTTAGAAGATTAAATAAGATTTAAAAGCTGCTCTCATGTTGATACAGAACCCTGCAGATGGTTCCGGCTCTGAGCCCGCGGTCCCGAACCCGAGCCCGGGCTGAGGTACCTTGCTTTTGGACGTGCGGACGGAGCGCAGCGCCCCGAAGAAGATGGGCAGCAGGGCCATGATCACCAGGCTGCCGTACGCCAGCGCCGTGCCCTCCGCCGTGGCCACGAACCGGGCCGCGGTGCCGTTCCCGCTCCCCGCCTCGGTTCCGTTAACGGCGTCGAGAGCCGCGCCGGCCGATCCCTGCTCCACATCCGCCATCACGAGAGGAAGCCGCGCGGAAGCTGGACGAGTCGAAGCGAAGGTGTGAGGACAGAGCGGGAACTAAAGCGGGAACTAAAGCGGGAACCAGAACGGTCCGCTTTCAGCTGAAATAAGGCCACGTTTCCCTACAGCCAGAGACCGCAGCGCTTCTTCAACCCCGCAGAGAGCCAACAGACACGGTGCGGAATCAGCCCAGATGCCACACTGACCCCTGGAGGACTGGCGTAAGAGCACAGCGGTTGTTAAATGACACCTGAAGGTGGACACCTGTCCATCCAGCGGTGCGTTAGACCTGGGCTTTCGGGGATAGAGCACCGGATCAAATGAGAGCATGTGACGTACGACGGAGTCACCGTCAGCTGTTTGTTCTTCTAAGCTGTGTGTGTGTGTGTGTGTGTGTGTGTGTGTGTGTGTGTGTGTGTGTTTGAGGGAGACAGATTTTTTGCACCTGTAGCGGGAGTAAAGTTACCGTAATAACTGTATGTTGGCTGTAAAGAGCAGTTTCTCAGCTTTCATAAAATCAGTCAGAATTTAAACTCTCGTCTGCGACGGACTCGTAAAACGGATTCGTTTTTTTTTTTTTTTTTCCGAAGCTCAGGTTCGTTTATTCAAACAATTTCTGCCAAATTCATCATTTCACATGTAATTCAATTTGATCCGATATCACTAATAAATGATCGAACAAAATGAATGTAACAACAGTTATATATAAATAGCAGGGTCACAGGGGGGTTCCCCATGCTCATCCAGGGAAGAACGTCTCGGGCGCTGGGCAGATACACCCAGGACAGGGCGTCAATCCATCGCTGGGCACACACTCACTCACACAGACACACTCTATATGGGGCAATTTGGAGAATTCAATTGACTCGATCCATGTTTTTGGACTGTGGGAGGAAACCGGAGAGCCCGGAGGCAACCCATGCGGACACGGGAAGAACATGCAAACACCAACCCAACCAGATGGGGAATCGAACTGAGCTGAGAGGAGAACGTGCTAAACCACGTGCCGACCCCCATATATATATATATATATATATATATATATATATATATATATATATATATATATATATATATATATATATATATTTATATATATATTTATATATATATATATATATATATATATATATATATATGTGTGTGTGTGTGTGTGTATGTTTCTTTTTTTTAAGTTATTTTAGACTATGCATTGTCCCACACAAACATAGTCTTTGTCCCACATCTGGTGAATTGGAATCTGCTCACCCTGGCCTGTACACTCCAAAATCTCGCAAAGACACTTTCCAACAAAGGGAAGATGTCATATCTCTCTATGTCACATCACTCTAATGTAAAACAGGATGTGATCAACTCCTGTAGATCTAATGTGCAGGTGTTCCGATGCTTTTTATTTATTTTTTGTGCGTAATTAATAGTTTTCCCACAGAGGGGATTTTGTTGTGAACTTGGCAACCCGCGGGAGAGCTGGGGAACAGGGCGGAGGCCTGCCCTGCAGACGGATCCGTGTTGGGAGGAGACGCCGAGTTGGGAGTCAGAGCAGAATAACAGAATTACAGAATTACAGATTAACAGATTAAACGGGGTGTGGGTGTAAACAGGTGAGTGAGACCCGGGGGACGGTGAGGCTGACATTGCGCACTCGGGAGTCTGCTGGAAACGCCGCTCCATCATCATGGATGAGGAATACGATGTGATCGTCCTGGGTACCGGACTGACGGTAAGAACCGCGGTATCGATACCGAGTTAGAAAATCAAACTCAGTGTTCCGACAGCGCGCGTTTAGCATCATTTACAACATGTTTAATTCTACGAAGCCCTTCTTTCATTATAAAAATGTTATTTCTGGCTGTCGGACGAGGCCTGTGTTGTTTGTGCACGATGAAAAAAAAAAGAATGTTAGTGATTTTACATTAAAGATCATAAAAATAATGCACCCGAATACTTTTGCTTTATTTATTTTTCTAACTAATACACTGGCTTCGTTATTCATCTCAGCAAATTATTTCAGTAGATATAAAACTGAGTCGCTCGTTTCTTTGCCGTAAAAAAAAACTGACACGTGTTAAAGAATCATAAATCAAATATTAAATACTAATAATGACCGTCACGATTGAGCGTCATTTCAGACGCGTTTACAGCGTCTCTATTCCACCCATATTCCTATAAATCCCGCCCCCTGTGCTCGGATTGGCCGACGGCATGTCTTGTTTTGGATTCCAATTGGTCAGATCGCAGAGACGCGCTAAATTATGATTAAAAATACAAGTCGTTCAGTGGACCCTGCTGTCGCCTCACCGTTGACTTTAGGACTGTTGTCTTTATTGTTTTGAATTAATTCGAATAAATCATTCTGAGCTACAAGGCAACACTTTAAATTAATCTTTTTAAAAAGTGCCGATGTTTAAAGTCTGTTTAATTCTGCAACAGCTTCCGTTTATAATTAAGGAATTAGGTATTGATTGCAGAAGTATTTGAGGGAAAAACACACACACACACACACACACACACACACACACACACACACACACACACACACACACATATATATATATATATATATATATATATATATATATATATATATATATATATATATGTATATATATCAGACGGACGCATTTTATGGTATTTAATATTTAGTGTTTTTTTATTGCCCAATCAGCGGACTCTGCGTGTGACTGGTGAAGACAGCCAATCACAATAAAGAGGCGGAGTCTAAGGAATATGGGTGGGGGAAAAACAAATGCTTAATGACAGATGGGGCCTTACACGCCCTGTATTACAGCATTGTAGTCGAGATACAATAAATAAAATGAAAGCCATGCCGCATTTAGACACGTTCTCTCTCTCTCTCTCTCTCTCTCTCTCTCTCTCTCTCTCTCTCTCTTTCTCTCTCTCTCTCTCTCTTTCTCTCTCTGTGTTTTGGGTTTTAAATGTGAGGCATCATCATCATCATCATCATCATCCTCCAATATTTGCTGCAGAAACGATAAGTTCTACAAAGTGCACTGGGATGTAAAACACTGCCCCCTATCGATTATAAGTTACAGATTCATAGGGCACCATTTAGGGCCATTACCATCCATCCATCTATTATCTTCCGCTTTATCCTGTATTAGGGTCACAGGGGGGTTCCCCATGCCCATCCAGGGGAGAACGCTTCTGGTGCTGGGCAGAGACACCAAGGACAGGGTGTATCTATCATCCATCACCGGGCACACACTCACTCACACAGACACACTCTATATGGGGCAATTTGGAGAATTCAATTGACCTTGATCAATTGACTGTGGGAGGAAACCGGAAAAGCCACACGGACACGGGGAGGACATGGAAACTCCACCCAGATTGAGAGGAGAACATACTAAACCACCAAGCCACCGTGCCGCCCTACGGCCATTACAATGTTTATATTTTTGTGGTAGCAGTTTGGGGACGGTGGCAGCGCTTCCAGTAAATGGATATGTATCAAAATAAATTGGAATTATCTTTAAAATAAATTATTATATTAACGTTTATATTTGGTGTTTTTACAGACAGATTATATAAAGCTTTTACAGAAGCGCACAACATTCATCTTAACGTTTTTTGATTCCGGTTTCGAAGCTGTATGAATCAACAGTGATTTCAACGTGGACACATTCTTGTAAAACGTGCCGCGATGTCGTGACCAGCCGGAAAACCTAGAATAGGCATGAACCGTTCAATTTCAGATTACAGGCTTGTTTGTGGGATGCTGCTGGCCCGGTATCCTGGCAGCCCATATCCTCTTCCAAAGGGTGCGGTTCAGTGTGCGGACTGGCTGAGTGCTGCCCATCATTTTTTATTTATTTATTTTATTTTTACGGGAAGCCGTCTGCGCAGTTCAGAACAGTACTGCATTGTTCTCCGAGTTCCTGAATCTGCTTATTTTTACACTAAATACACCTGACATTCTGCTCACTGTACAGAATATACAGGGTTGGCATGTTATTTAGAAAATGTCACGTTTTTTTCCCTCCTAGTTTATAGTTACAGCTCAATTAGAGGATCCCTTACAGTTACAGATTCTCAATTATTTTCTGTTAAGCCCCTTTAGGAAGAAAAAACATCTTGCGCCCCCCTACACACACTTACCCTCACCCCACCACCCCGCACATGACAAAATGGGATAAAGTATTTTTACACGCCCACTGTAGTATCATTTGTCTATAAATTTGTTATAAGTACATTTACATTTACATTACATTTACATTTAGTCATTTAGCAGACGCTTTTATCCAAAGCGACTTACAAATGAGAACATTACAGTCAGAAGTTATGCAGAAAACCAACTATACTGTAAATTCATCAAACCTGATTGTTATTCGATGCTGCGGCCCCTCCTCCCTTTTGTTTTCTACAACAGGTACAGCTCTTTTATAACAATGTCTCCTTATTAACAATAGAGAAAACAAAAAAGAAAGAGATATAGATCAACTTAGAGAACAAAAGAATAATTTTATTAACTTAGTTTTTTTAGTTTGTAAGAGAAACGAATTAAATCCTTATTTAAACGAGAAACTTTTTTGAACCGACTGCTTTTAATACTGAAAAATGAAATGAAATAAAGTCAATAAATAATAATAAATTCAAATTCATCAGCGACATTCATTATAGCACAATTTATTAACACTTTAACCTACAAAACAAAAAGAATACAACACTTTGTGCTATTTTTTTTTTTTTTTTGACAACACAACAAACCTCTATTTATATAACCTCTATTATAAACCACAAGGCCGAATATGAGGCTTTTATGATTATGTGCCCTCCAGGCACCGCACTGCACCCCCCCAGGGGGGCATGCCCCACTATTTGTGAAGGACTGCCTACAGTTAGAGGTTCTTAGTTTTGCATAAATAAATAATTATGTTAATGTGCACCAATGGATGACTTTTTCCTTTTGTTTTTAATATCTTCAGGAGTGCATTCTGTCTGGCATCATGTCCGTCAATGGGAAGAAGGTCCTGCATATGGACAGGAACCCGTACTATGGTGGCGAGAGCTCGTCCATTACACCTCTGGAGGAGGTACGTTCTTGAATCCTGGGTGGAGACAGTCAACACACTGGCCAGTTTATTAGATACACAAGCCTTGTTACTGTGATAATTGTGAGGGGTTAATTAAACTGTCTTTGTGCTGGGCAGCTGTACAAGCGCTTCGGGATGCCAGACAGTCCGCCAGAGGCGATGGGACGCGGGCGAGACTGGAACGTCGACCTCATCCCCAAATTTCTCATGGCTAATGGTTCGTGGTTGCGTGTTTGTTCAATTATTAAAATATGTCGTCTGGAAAATGTGCTTCATACAATTCTAAGCTAATTCATGTTATTTATATGTTTTATTTAGATCGTCAGATTCATCTTTATTTGATGCTTTTACTTCTGTTTTTTAAAAAATCTTTTTTACTATATTTTATATATATATATATATATATTTAATATTAATATATATATATATATATATATATTTTATTGATATATATATAAAAAGAGTTTGCATGTCCTCCCCGTGTCCGCATGGGTTTCTTCCGGGTTCTCCGGTTTCCTTCCACAGTCCAAAATCATGGCTCAAGGTGAATTGAGTTCTCCATATTGCCCCATATAGAGTGTGTCTGTATGAGTGAGTGAGTGTGTGCCCTGCGATATATTGCCCCCCTGTCCTGGGTGTATCTGCCTAGCGCCCAAAACGTTCTCCCCTGGATGGGCATGGGGAACACCCCCCCCCCCACGACCCTAAAAGAGAATAAACGAAGAAGAAACGAGAAGATAATGGATGAATATATATATATATATATATGTATATTATACCATAATATGACTATACAGCTGATTTTCATTCATCTGAAGCTCACTGATTCTGTTCTGTGATCATCTGTATGCCATGGTGTTCCTGTTTCCCTAATTTCAGTGCCCCGTTCTTCTGCAGGTCAGTTGGTGAAGATGTTGCTGTACACAGAAGTGACTCGCTATCTGGATTTTAAAGTGATAGAGGGAAGTTTCGTCTATAAAGGAGGGAAAATCTACAAGGTTCCCTCGACGGAATCCGAGGCTCTCGCCTCCAGTGAGTCTTTATCGCTGATTATTAAAGGCTTTGTGAGTTTTAACGTGTTTTCCGTGTTGTTTGTCGTGATCTGGACGTCGTGACCGTATGGCATCACTATCATTATAATTCTCTGTGCGCAGATCTGATGGGGATGTTTGAAAAGAGGAGGTTCCGCAAATTCCTGGTTTTCGTCGCCAACTTCGACGAGAACGACCCCAAGACCTTCGAGGGCGTGGACCCGAAGAGCACCACCATGCGGGACGTGTATAAGAAGTTCGATCTGGGCCAGGACGTGATCGATTTTACGGGCCACGCTCTGGCCTTGTACAGAACTGATGAGTAAGTGCGTCCAATGAGACGAGAGAGAACCCGAGGAACCGTCTGCTTCACGACTGTACTCGCTGACTTAAGCATCCGTCCGTCTCTTCTCAGTTATCTAGAACTGCCCTGTCTGGAGACGGTTAATCGCATCAAGCTGTACAGTGAATCACTCGCACGCTACGGAAAGAGCCCGTATTTATACCCTCTGTATGGACTGGGAGAACTGCCCCAGGGATTTGCCAGGTGGGTATCAAGGACATAGGACATTTTACAGTAAGGTGGGGCATCAGCATTTTGTTAACAAGTCTACATCACAACTGCCGACCCCCTCCACGCCCCGGCGCTCAGTCAGGTCCTCCGATGCCTAGATTTAGGCTGTCCTCCTGGGGTGGCAGATCATTTAGTGTGGCTGCCCCCACTGGATCTCTGTCTTCGCTCTGTCTCCTCGTCTCTATTTCAAATCTTATTAAAAACCTATTTCTTTATTTATTACTTTATTTATTATCTGATTGTATTGGATGTGTGGCACGGTGGCTTAGTGGTTGGCATGTTCTCCTCTCAGCACTAGGGATTCCCGGTTCGAATACCAGTCTGGGTGGAGTTTCCACGTCCTCCCCGTGTCCGCGTGGGTTTCCTCCGAGTTCTCCGGCTTCCTCCCACAGTCCAAAAACATGGATCAAGTCAAGAGAGTTCTCCAAATTGCCCCATATAGAGTGTGTCTGTGTGAGTGAGTGTGTACCCAGCCATAGATTGGGGCTCTGTCCTGGGTGTATCTGCCCAGCGCCCGAAACGTTCTCCCCTGGATAGACATCCGCTTTATCCCCATGTCCATCCAGGGGAGAACGTTTCGGGCGCTGGGCAGATCATTGGCACACTCATTTAAACACAAACACACACTATAAGGGGCAATTTAGAGCTTTCAATTTACCGCGAATTGAGAGTAAACCCACACAGACACGGGGAGGACATGGAAACTCCGCTGTGCTGCCCATAAAATAGTTCTATAAGTTAAAATTTCATGCTGCGACTATTATTATATTTTTTAATGCTCACGTTTGACCTCTTCGCTTAGGTTAAGTGCGATCTACGGCGGCACGTACATGCTGAACAAGCCGGTGGAGGAGATCGTGATGGAGAACGGACGTGTGGTGGGGGTGAAGTCAGAAGGGGAGGTACAGTCCAGCGCTCCTCCACATTAAAATGCATTCCAATTGAGTTTAGGTTTTGAGTTTAGACTCCAGTATGGGGTCTGGGTGAAGTGTCCCGCCGAGTGTCCGGCATTTACAGATGTTGTGGCATCAGTGGAATAAATGCACATGGTTGTCATGACTACAGTGTCCTGACATGCTGTCCATCATCATCAGGTCGCTCGTTGCAAGCAGCTCATCTGCGACCCGAGCTACATCCAGGACCGTGTGCGCAAAGCGGGCCAGGTGATCCGCGTCATCTGTGTTCTGAGCCACCCCATCAAGAACACCAACGACGCCAACTCCTGTCAGATCATCATCCCGCAGAATCAAGTGAACCGCAAATCGGGTCAGACTGATTTTTTAAATTCTGAACTGATTTTAATTATTAGTTTCTTTAAAAATATACAATAAACAATAACATGCTCTTATTTAACTTTGGCGCAGTGTATTAATCAGTATATAACCACAAGTATGCACACACCCCTGATCCGGAATCTTCTTATATGTAAACAGATGTTAAATTTTGATCTCTATATTTATTTCTATTGCATACTACGTTTTATATATAGTGTGTATATATATTATTTTATTATTATATTAATTATATAATTTTTTTATATACATTACTGTATATACATATATTTATATATTATATTTATAGTTAAAATATTCTATTATATTTGTAGTTGTTTGCTTCTGACTTGTGGTGTTCTCATTTTTAAGTCGCTTTGGATAAAAGCGTCTGCTAAATGACTAAATGTAAATGTAGTTGTATATTATATATATTATATATATATTCATAGTTGTATATTCTATTATATTTCACCTATCTATATACTGTATTTAAAAAAAATAATAATTATGTCATTTTCTTCTTTAAAATTCCTTCCATTCATTATCTTCCACTTTAGCCTCTATTAGGGTCGTGGGCGGGTTTCCCATGCCCATCCAGGGGAGAATGTTTCGGGCGCTGGGCAGATACACCCAGGACAGGGCACCAATCTATCTCTGGGCACACACTCACTCACTCACACACACACACTCTATATGGGGCAATTTGGAGAATTCAATTAACTTGATCCATGTTTTTGGACTGTGGGAAGAAAACCGGAGAACCTGGAGGAAACCCACGCAGACACAAGCAAACACCCAGATGGGGATTTGAACCGGAAATCCCTAGTGCTGAGAGGAGAACATGCTAAACCACTAAGCCACCGTGCCGCCCTTTATTTATATTTGTAGTTGTATATTATATATATATTATATATATTCATAGTTGTATATTCTATTATTTCACATATCTATATACTGTATTTCTGGCTGATTTAACCGAATGGCCATCCCTCTGTCCCGCAGATATATACGTCTGCATGATCTCGTATGCGCATAACGTGGCGGCCCAGGGCAAGTACATCGCCATCGCCAGCACCACGGTGGAGACCGGTGAGCCCGAGGCCGAGGTCCAACCTGCGCTGGAGCTGCTCGAGCCCATCGACCAGAAGTCAGTGCACATTTCTGAGCTGTTGCTGATGTTAAGATTTTAGGTGGTTGTAGTAGAATAAGGAAATTGAATCCGGTTGGTAAAGTCTGTGAGAGTTGTAAAGGTCTTATAGATTTTTATATCTATATATATATTCACGATCACCTGTGATTGGTTTGGCAGGTTTGTGGCCATTAGTGATCTGTACGAACCGTCTGATGATGGATCTGAGAGTCAGGTCAGTGCCTCATTCTAAAGTAATATATCCATCCATCCATTATCTTCAGCTTTATCCTCTATTAGGGTCGCGGGGGGGGGGGGGGGGTTCCCCAAGCCCATCCAGGGAAGAACGTTCCGGGCGCTGGGCAGATAGAACCAGGACAGGGGGGCAATCTATCACTGGATACACACTCACTTACACACACATACACACTCTATATGGGGCAATTTGGAGAACTCAATTGACCTTGATCCATGTTTTTGGACTGTGGGAGGAAACCGGAGAACCCGGAGGAAACCCACGCGGACACGGGGAGAACATGGAAACTCCACTCAGATTGGGATTCGAACCGGGAATCCCTAGTGCTGAGAGGAGAACATGCTAAACCACTAAAGTAATCCACATGATTATATTCAGGAAACAATACACAATCAATTCAGAGAGGGGTGAACCCTAAACCCTTCATGTACCACCACCCACCCCCACCCTCCTGCACAACCGCCATCGTGAGAGAGACCCTCAGTGCGTGCACACTCCCCCATCATCAGCGCGGGCGTGATCCTCATCTCCATCATGTTCCTCACCACCCTGAACCTCATCACACGCATGACTCTGAGCTCCATCACACTAGTGAATCCTATCCCGTCACCTCTCCCACGCGTGTAAACCCCTTATCGCCACCATGTGCACCATGTGAACGTTTCCTTTCCTCCGCAGATCTTTTGCTCCAGGGCGTACGACGCCACCACGCACTTCGAGACCACCTGCAACGACATCAAGGACATCTACAAGAGGATGACCGGCACCGACTTTGACTTTGAGAACATGAAGCGCAAGCAGAATGACGTGTTCGGGGAGGAGGAGCAGTGAGCGCGCTGGGGGGGGGTACACAGACCTCTCCCAAAATAAATGTTAGAATGAGGGAAGGATGGAGAAGCTCCTCTGGTTTAGACCTGGATCTTAAGCATTGTTTCCTAAATCTGCCTTCTACACACACACACACACACACACACACAGGACCTTCTCCCTCTTTCCACCTGCCTTCTCTCTTCATGCTGTACATTCCATTTCGGATGTCTGATGTTTTCCATGTTGCACTACAATCCTCACATGTTTATAAAAGGCTTGTGCTCCATTTAAAAATCCATAGGATGCAAATTAACCAATAGGAAACCGATGATGACCCGTTTGACGTCCACATGGACATTCCCCCCGTTGTCACGTCCGTAAAACTGCCCATCGTGTGTCTGAGAACCCGAAACCTTCCGACTGTTCTCCTGATGGCAGTGGTCACATGGTTTTGCTTCTTATTTTCATATTTCAACTCTGCTCAGCTTCCTGACGTCAGTCCAGAGCATGAGGCGCCGTACGTCATCAGCTCTGATTGGAAACGAAGGACCGACTGACCGTCAACAGGACGGTAGAGCGGCGATTAGTTGTCGTTTTGGTGATAGATGTTCCGCAAGACGTGGAGAACGCGACCTCAGCTCGGCTGATGAAGCATCCATTATTTATCATCACGTTTATTCATCCATTTATTATCTTCCGCTTTATCCTCTATTGGGGGATACCCATCCAGGGAAGAACATTTCTGGCGCTGGGCAGATACACCCAGGACAGGACGCCAATCTATCGCTGGACACACACTCACTCACAAAAACACACTCTATATAGGGCAATTTGAAGAACTCAATTGACCTTGATCCATGTTTTTCGGACTGTGGGAGGAAACCGGAGAACCCGGAGGAAACCCACGCGGACACGGGGAGAACATGCAAACTCCACCCAGATGGGGATTCGAACCAGGAATCCCTAGTGCTAAGAGGAGAACAGGCTAAAGCACTAAGCCACCGTGCCGCCCTCATCACGTTTAATTAAGTTTTTAATGAACTAAAGCTGTGAACCCGTGTTGATTTAGAGATGCTCGTTTGAGATTCGATTTTCTACTCGCCGGGAGGAAATCTCTCGTGGACCGATTCATAAACCTCACCCCCAGATGTTTCGAACCTGCAGCCGGTTCGAAGTGCGTGTGTTTTGAATGTGAATCTGCATTACGATTATGAGCCACAAAAAAAATACTTCCAATCTCATATTCCCTTCATTTATTGTAGGACGTTATCGATTAGTCATATACTTGGTTAATATGTTATGAAATGGTTCCACCACGGGCGGTGGCTTAGTGGTTGGCATGTTCTCCTCTCAGCACTGGGGATTCCTGTTTTGAATCCCAATCTGGGTGGAGTTTCCATGTCCTCCCCGTGTCCGGGTTTCCTCCCACAGTCCAAAAACATGGATCAAGGTCAATTGAGTTCTCCAAATTGCCCCATATACAGTGTGTGTGTGAGTAAGTGTGTGCCCAGCGATAGATTGCCCCCCTGTCCTGGGTGTATCTGCCCAGCGCCCGAGATGTTCTCCCCTGGATGGGCATGGGGAACCCCACCCCCCCGCGACCCTAGTAAAGGACAAAGCGGTAGCCGAAGCCGACACCCTGATTTCTGATGGAACTTCTGATGTGCTGGTGGAACCCGCTGCTGATCTTAACTTTGCCTTAAAACCTCAGCATTTTGCTCACACGTGTTCCCCTCACACCCACAACCCTCCACCCGCTGAGTGAACACAGGTTAAAACATTCACTGATGGACGTTTTGGGTTCATGGTTGGAGGCTCTAAACATCGAATGAGATGAACTGAGAAATAAAAACTTTAAAGTCTTTATTTCAATGATGTCTATTTAAAATCTCTAGTTTTTGTTTCATCCTGTTATTGACATTTTTATTTATGTAATTTAAAGTTGTTGTGTAACACATTGTTCTGTGTTCTTTGCTTAATGAGGACCACAGTCTGTTGTTTTTTTTTACCTGAACTAACCCTGCGTGTCATAAACTCGAACCCACGGTTCGAGTCTGGAAACGCTAACATTCTGTAAAAGTACATTTAACATCAAATGGGTTTCGATTCTGAAACAATAAAGGCACAGAAACGAATGTGAGATGTGAAGAGTTTTTATAAAAAAAAAAATATTATATCAAAACATATTTAATTATATTAATTACCACAGGGGGGGGGGGGGGGGGGGGGGGGGGGGGGGGGGGGGGGGGGGGGGGGGGGGGGGGGGGGGGGGGGGGGGGGGGGGGGGGGGGGGGGGGGGGGGGGGGGGGCGGGTTCTCCGGTTTCTTCCCACAGTCCAAAAACATGGATCAAGTTAATTGAATTCTCAAAATTGCCCAATTTAGAGTGTGTATGTGTGAGTGAGTGTGTGCCCAGCGATGGATTGGCGCCCTGTCCTGGGTCTATCTGCCCAGCGCCCGAGACGTTCTCCCCTGGATGGGCATGGGGAACCCCACCGCGACCCTAATAGAGGATAAGCGGAAGATAATGAATGAATGAATGAATAATTACCACAGCCATCCATCCATCATCTTCCGCTTTATCCTCTATTAGGGTCGCGGGGGGGTTCCCCATGCCCATCCAGGGGAGAACGTCTCGGGCGCCGGGCAGAGAGACCCAGGACAGGACGCCAATCTATCGCTGGGCACACACTCACTCACACAGACACACTGTATATGGGGCAATTTGGAGAATTCAATTAACTTGATCCACGTTTTTGGACTGTGGGGGGGGAAACCGGAGAACCCGGAGGAAACCCACGCGGACACGGGGAGGACATGGAAACTCCACCCAGATTGGGATTCAAACTGGGAATTCCTAGTGCTGAGAGGAGAACATGCTAAACCACTAAGCCACCGTGCCGCCCAATTAACAAAGATACACAAAACATTGCTTTACCGATGTGGAATTAAGTGCATGTACAGTCGCACTGACAGCTAAATTGTTAGTTAACTGTTATAAATAATAGTTATTAAAATAATTGTAAATGTTTCAGACTGATTTAACTAAAATTTTGCACTTTCCGACCACTAAATGGCGCTGCAGGGTAAAGTGAGTCTATATACATTATTAAAGGTTTAAACAGGACGTTCTTGACTGAATTGGGACTTAAACTTGGAGCCAGTGAACCAAAACATAAACTAATAACTGATCTGAGAGCAGGGAGCGTTCACTCATCAGTGGTATAGATTTTAACCACAGATTGTTATGTGTAATGTGTCACATGTTTCAGGAGGGGGCAGTATGTGCTAATTCATCGTTGGTTAAACCCATACTCTGCTCTTTATCATTGAAGTCAGGTGCAAACACCCCATACTATTTGCTGAAGCAAATTATTTACAATGAATTAAATCCTGGTAGTTGGCGAACACTTTAATTGAAGTAATTAACTAATGAATGGAACATGGGTTCATTTTACAGACAGTTGAGATTTATTTAATTTGATTTCACACTCAGTTTGATCAACTGATGAGAGATAATGAGGATATACAAAAAACCCTAATGAGATGATCTGTAAACAACAGTGGATTGTAATGTAGGCCACAATCCTACAGATGAATTGGAATGCTGACTGTCTCCGTCGGTGTTGGACCTTTCCAAAAAGTTTTATTTGAATTTAGTCACAAAATTAATGAAAAGCTTTACAAGGAAGCAGCTCTACAGTAATGCCCCTGATCAAATGACGGGACGTCATTCAGCAGCGTTTGTAAGTGTCTACATAATTTTGTCGATGGTGTTGTTATTGTTTTTTTTTTTTTTTTTTTGGATAAATCGATAAAGACCCGGGTGGGATGGACTCTTTCATCTTCTGTATTATTCTGTCAGTGACTTGAAGCTGTCAGCGTGCACCGCTCTCAACTTAAAGAGTTCATTCACTTATTTTAGCCTTTTTTTATTATTGGTTTGCCAGTTTCAGCACGGTGGCTTAGTGGTTAGCACTGGGGATTCCCGGTTCGAATCCCCATCTGGGTGGAGTTTCCATGTTCTCCCCGTGTCTGCGTGGGTTTCCTCCGGGTTCTCCGGTTTCCCCGCACAGTCCAAAAACATGGATCAAATCAATTGAATTCTTAAAAAATTGCCCCATATAGAGTGTGTCTGTGTGAGTGAGTGTGTGCCCAGCGATGGATTGGCGCCCTGTCCTGGGTCTATCTGCCCAGCGCCAGAGACGTTCTCCCCTGGATGGGCATGGGGAACCCCACCGCGACCCTAATAGAGGATAAAGCGGGAGATAATGAATGAATGAATGAATGAATTTGCCAGTTTCAGCTATGCCCCCCCCCCATACACACACCTTCCAATAATTGAAATTTAGTTCCACAGACGTATAAAATGAAGTGTCTCTGTACTTCGAACAGCTGTGTGCTTATATATTTTGTGTGAATAGTTAAAGGAAGGGAATTTTCTGTTCCAGCAGGTGAAACAAACCGTTTAATATTGATATAGTAAATTTAGGGGGCACGGTTAGTGAGAGAGGGCGGCATGGTGGCTTAGTGGTTTAGCATGTTCTCCTCTCAGCACTAGGGATTCCCGCTTCGAATCCCCATCCAGGTGGAGTTTCCATGTTCTCCCCGTGTCCGCGTGGGTTTCCTCCGGGTTCTCCGGTTTCCTCCCACAGTCCAAAAACATGGATCAAGGTCAATTGAATTCTCCAAATTGCCCCATATAGAGTGTGTGTGTGTGAGTGAGTGTGTGTACAGTGATCGATTGGCGCCCTGTCCTGGGTCTATCTGCCCAGCGCCCGAAACGTTCTCCCCTGGATGGGCATGGGGAACCCAGCCGCGACCCTAATAGAGGATAAAGCAGAAGATAATGGATGGTAAGATGTCAGGGTATTTTTGGCGAGGCATTGTTTATTGGGAGTGGTAGCTCAGTGGTTAGGGTGTTGGGTTATCAATCTGAAGGTTGGCGGTTCAAATCCAAGGTCCACTGAAGTTACCAGTGTGGGTCCTTGAGCAAGACCCTTAACCCTCGTTGCTCCAGGGGTGCTGTGATGAACCCTGTGCTCACCTTGTAAGTCGCTTTGGATGAAAGAGTCCAATAAATGAACAAAATGTAACTGTAATTGTTAATGTGTATGTTTGGTCAGATAGTGAGGTCACAAAAGCCTAAAAGCCATCCATTAGTTTGCACTTAATAAAGCGAGACTCGACTCAGTGCCGCGCGCCAGGCGCATCTCCTCCTCCTCCCCCTCCCTCTCGGGAGCGCGCGCGTCGTGATCCTCTCTCGCGCGTTTGCAGGAGCGCGCTTACACACACGCACACACACACACACACGCACATATACCGAGGTCACCTTCTGTAGCGTCTCTGCGACGGAGCAGCCGCGCTCAGCGAACAGCGTCCGGTCGGTAAGAAACGCGCATTTCCTTTATTATAAGGCGCTTTGTTGTTGTTGTTTTTTTATTCTAGGGTGACGCGCTCGGTGTGTGTGTGTGTGTGTGTGTGTGTGTGCGATGGGTTCGCATTCGTTCCCGGTTGTTTTGCTCGTGCGATTCTGTCTTTTTTTTGCGCAAAGTCAAGAACGCGCACGACGGACGGATGGACAGACGGGCAGACGGACGGAAGTCGGGAAACGACGCGTTGTGTCGTGCGTGCGCGCGCGTGTTGTGCCTCACTGTGAGGACCGAGCTTTCAGCTGCAGTGCACATGCAGAACTGCGGAACAACGCTCAGGCGTCAAGGAGAGAAACGGCCCTGACACACACACACACACACACACACACACACACACACACACACACACTGATATCACACAAAATATACGCGGCCTCGTTAATTGTCTGTCTGTCCATTAGATTCATTATGTTAACATTTTTAAACATCGTGAAATCGATATTGACAGCAAGTAATTACGTGAAGATCTGATATTTTTTGAAATCATTATGTTAGTTTACTAAATCATGGGGGAGGGGGGAGGGTTCCCCATCCACATCCCCATTCACATTTACATTTACATTACATTTGGTCATTTATTGGACGCTTTTATCCAAAGCGACTTATAAGGTGAGCACAGGGTTCATCACAACACCCCTGGAGCAACGAGGGTTAAGGGTCTGGCTCAAGGACCCACACTGGTAACTTCAGTGGACCTGGGATTTGAACCCAAAACCTTCAGATTGATAACCCAATGCCCTAACCACTGAGCTACCGCTCCCATCAAGGGGAGAACGTTTCAGGCACCCAGGACAGGACACCAATCTATCACTGTGGACACTCACTCACACACACTATATGGGGCAATTAGGGAGGGGCATTAACACCATCATGTGAAGGTAACATCTCTTATCATATGACGGTGGAGCGGTGATTGTTGGAAGCGGTTGGTTGGTTTGTTGAAGGTTGTTGAACATGCTGAAGGTTCTCCTGATGCAGTGAAATGTCTCACCATCCGAACAGACGTTTATTAAAGTGCATCTCACTATTTAACATCCCATAAAGCACATGGGGTTCGAACTTAATACACACATTAGTGTTAGTTTGCTGCAGAATGATGTTGAGGGTTGGGTTTAGGTGGACTGGGCTTTGCATTGTTGGAACTGTTCATGGTGCTGAAGTCAGCATCTGCCCCTGCTGGAGGGTGAAGGGAACTGCATACAGAAGTTCTTTAGCGCGAACACATCCAGCTTTGATGCAGAAACAATGCAAACACAACAGAACTGCCATTTTTTACAGATTACTGCAAATTATAACATGATTAAAAATGGATTGCAGCGGATTTGAAAGGAAACTTGCAAAAAAAAAAAAAACAATACAGTATAACATGCAAATATAATTGAAAATGTATTAATGGCAAACATATAATCGGCACCTATTATGACTATATGGACTATAAAACTATATTTTAACTATTTGAACGAATATATTGACACCTGTATATAGAGGAGCTTTTATTAAGTTGGTGTGAAGCATGTGAAACAAACTGTTTAATATTCATTCATTCATTATCTCCCGCTTCATCCTCTATTAGGGTCGCGGTGGGGTTCCCCATGCCCATCCAGGGGAGAACGTCTCGGGCACTGGGCAGATAGACCCAGGACAGGGCGCCAATCCATCGCTGCGCACACACTCACTCACACAGACACACTCTATATGGGGCAATTTTGAGAATTCAATTAACTTGATCCATGTTTTTTTGGACTGTGGGAGGAAACCGGAGAACCCGGAGGAAACCCACGCGGATACGGGGAGTACTTGAAACATTCTCCCATGGGTGGGCATGGGGGAACCCCCCCTCCAGTACCCTAGTAGAGGATTTTAAGCGGAAGAGAATGAATGAATAATTTTAACAACGATAAAAAACAATACAATGCAACATGTAAATAAAACAGAAAACGTATTAATTGCAAACATATAACTATATGGACTAATATAGTGACAGCTGTATATGAAGGAGCTTTTATTAATTATAGAGGAGCTTTTATTATTATATATTTATTTGAAGCATTATTTATCCTGTAGGGTGTTTGTGAGTCCAGACACCGATGCTGGTTAAGAAACAGCTCTCTGTGATGCTTAATTTCAAAGTTAGGACCGAGGTGAAGTCCTTCCACAACAAGTCCTGGTTTAATGGATCTTGCTAATAAAACAGCTGAAATCTGAAAATGAGGGGTGTTCATTTGCGAGGTGTGTCTTAACACTTTCGTCCGTATAGTGTAGGCTGATGACAGTTAAGATTGGCTCCCCACACGGCTCTGCGGATTGGCTGTGTCTTCACGCGAGCGTTCTCGGAGGAAGCCGCCAGGTTTCCTCTCGATCACACCTTATAACAGGGTGCTGCCACCAGCCATCACCACTCGGGCCTCGCTGACAGCTCTGTTCAGACGACGGGGAGTAAAGCCATGAGGATCTGCCCCGTGTTCTGATCCCGGTTCGTCACTCTGATATGCACTAATGATCACAAGTGTGAGGTTGCCCTCACAGGGAAAAAAAGAAAATCAGAGTCAAATTCCTGTGAGTGAGGAGGAGGAGGTATTTGGGTGGAGTTTGCATGTTCATGTCTGGCTGGTTCTTTTTTGGGAACTCTCTTTCCACCCAGAGTACAAAGACATGCACATCAGCTGAAGTACTCCCTCCATCCATCCATCCATCCATCTATTATCTACAGCTTATCCAGGTCTGTGCCATGGGGGCAGCAACCTAAGCAAAGAGGCCCAGACCCGATCCCTAGCTACCTCTTCCATCTCCTCAGGAGGTTCTGGGGCCAATCAGAGACATCATCTCTCCATCCTGTCCTGGGTCGTCCTCGGGGTCTTCTCCCAGTTAAACATGCCCGGAACAGCCCACCAGGAAGCCGTCCAGGCAGCATCCGGACCAGATGTCCAAACCACCTCAGCTGGCTTCTCTCGCTGAAAGAGCAGCGGCTGTACTGCGAGCCCCTCCCAAATGTCGGAATGTCCCGAATATTAGGGTCGCGGGGGGTTCCCCATGGACATCGGGCGCTGGGCAGATCTATCTATCGTCAATCTATTGCTGGGCACACAGACACACACTCACTCACTTACACAGACACACTCTATATAGGGCAATTTGGAGAAGTCAATTGACCTTGATCCATGTTTTTGGACTGTGGGAGGAAACCGGAGAACCCGGAGGAAACCCACGCGGACACGGGGAGAACATGGAGATGGGGATTCGAACCGGGAATCCCCAGCTCTGAGAGGAGAACATGCCAACCACTAAGCCACCGAATTAACATGAAACTAAATTTAATCTGAACGAGTTTGTGGAGAGGGCGGCACGGTGGCTTAGTGGTTTAGCAGGTTCTCCTCTGAATGCTGGGGAGCCCCGGTTCGAATCCCAATCTGGGTGGAGTTTGCATGTTCTCCACGTGTCTGCGTGGGTTTCCTCCGGGTTCTCCGGTTTCCTTCCACAGTCCAAAAACATGGTTCAAGGTCAATTGAATTCTCCAAATTGCCCCATGTAGAGTGTGTCTGTGTGAGTAAGTGTGTGCCCAGTGATAGATTGGCACCCTGTCCTGGGGGTATCTGCGCCCGAGACGCTCTCCCCGGATGGGCATGGCGAACCCCCCCCCCCTGTGCGACCCTAATAGTGGATGAAGCGGAAGATAATGGATGGATGGATGAATTTGTAGAGATGCTGTTTTAGGAATTTTAGTCGTATTGAGCCATATCTGAGTAGAAGTGGGAATTGCCCTGGTGACTCCACTGTCCGAACTGCACTGGCATGCTCGTGTAGGTGTACGGATGCTCAGACGTTACGTCATTTACAAATGTTTTTGGCTTCTGAGAGAAATCCGGGAAGCGGGGATTAAGGAAGGGACCCGTGTGATGCAGCCTGTGATAATTCCACGTGATTGGTGGAAGGCTGCGGTTTGCGTCTCACCCGCATGCTTTCACAGCTGGTTAGTGTCTTTACTGAGTGTTTGCACGAAGTAATTCTAGGAAGAGGTTTACTGCTGGAAGAAGGTCATGCTAAACCGGACCCGACCGTATGAGACAGGACATCAGAGGAGACGCAAATGAATTCATAACGTGAGAATTAAAACAGAGAATGAATTTTACAGAACATTTCAGCGTTTTTAGTTCATTCATTCATCCATTATCTTCCGCTTTATCCTATATTAGGGTCCTGGGGGGGTCTCCCATGCCCATCCAGGGGAGAACGTTTCGTGCCCTGGGCAGATAGACCCAGGACAGGACAGGGGGGCAATCCATCGCTGGACACGTTTTTAGTACAGGTCACTTCAAATGTGCTCGCTCAGCATGTGCAGCGACAGCCAGGATGATAACTCGGGACATTAGGCATTGAATCAACGTATGGCAGCAGGTGTGGCCCTTGTATAAGTGCCCCCCCCCCCCCCCACACACACACACATCACTACGACGGTGTCACTTGATGATACATCCATGTACTTTCAACGGCAACTGCAGAATAAAATGTTTTATGTAATGTGTATGTTGTGTGT
>JAFMOD010000211.1:374225-407349 GCA_019802435.1 Corydoras maculifer
TTCAAGTTCAGGGGGGACAGGGGGGGATCGGGGCAATCTATCGCCGGGCACACACTCACTCACACACACAAACACTCTCTATATGGGGCAATTTGGAAAATTCAGTCGACCTTGATCCATGTTTTTTGGACTGTGGGAGGAAACCGGAGAACCCGGAGGAAACCCACGCAGACACGGGGAGGACATGGAAACTCCACCCAGATGGGGATTCGAAGCGGGAATCCCTAGCGCTGAGAGGAGAACATGCTAAACCACTAAGCCTATGAAGAAACGCCAACTATTCCGATGATAAAGTGAATTATTATTAATGAGACCGTTATTTTTTGGATTGCATTATGGGTTTGGGGGCAGCACGGTGGCTTAGTGGTTTAGCACGTTCTCCTCTCAGCACTAGGGATTCCCGGTTCAAAATCCCCATCTGGGTGGAGTTTCCATGTTCTCCCCGTGTCCGCGTGGGTTTCCTCCGGGTTCTCCGATTTCCTCCCACAGTCCAAAAACATGGATCAAGTCAATTGAGTTCTCCAAATTGCCCCATATAGAGTGTGTCTGTGTGAGTGAGTGTGTGTCCAGCGATAGATTGGCGCCCTGTCCTGTGTCTATCTGCCCAGCGCCCGAAACGTTCCCCCTGGATGGGCATGGGGAACCCCACCGCGACCCTAATAGAGGATAAAGCAAAAGATAATGAATGAATGGATGAATTATGGGTTTGGCTCAGAGTAGGTTTATAGTTTTTATCGTGCCGCTGGAGGCTGAACATGTAAATAGGTTTAAGGTGATTAGTATGAGCAGATGATGTATGAGTGTAACCCGTCCTGTCCTGCAGCTTTGTGTGAGGGTTCAATGTGATTCTGGGTAAAATAATCTCCGCCCCCTGCTGCTCACCACAGGATCCCTCCACAGAGCCATTCGCTTGATGCACTGTGCCCTCCATCTTAAGCGGCGTTCACACGTTGCTGTGTGTGGGAGGTGTGTGTATGTGTGTGTGTGTGTATGTGTGTGTGTGTGTGTGTGTGTGTGTGTGTGTGTGTGTGTTTGCCAGGGTTCTTGAACTCACCCTGCTTCCATTTTCACAGCCAGATGCACACCTGTATATCTGTGTAATACAAACATACCACGAGCACCTCTTACTGCTGATGTTAGGACATCACACACACACACACACACACACACACACACACACACACACACACACCCTGTGAGGGATTTTTCCATCGACCCATGTGCTGCTGTAATAAACCATCTTGATTCTTCATCCATCCATTATCTTCCGCTTTATCCTCTATTAGGGTCGCGGGGGGGGTTCCCCATGCCCATCCAGGGGAGAACGTTTTGGGCGCTGGGCAGATAGACCCAGGACAGGGCGCCAATCCATCGCTGGGCACACACTCACTCACACATGCACACTCTATATGGGGCAATTTGAAGAACTCAATTGACTTGATCCATGTTTTTGGACTGTGGGAGGAAACCGGAGAACCCGGAGGAAACCCACGCGGACACAGGGAGGACATGAAAACTCCACCCAGATGGGGATTTGAACCGGGAATCCCTAGCGCTGAGAGGAAAACATGCAAAACCACTAAGCCACCGTGCCGCCCCATCTTGATTCTTGATTTTATTTATAATCTACGTTATTTAGTCTCATTGCCACGAATGTATAAATTTAAGCAACTTGTCATGACAACAGTTTAGGGAAGGCCCATGTTTGTACCCCTGCGTGTTGTAAAACACCTTGTCTGGCCCACACAGTGCCACGACCTTAACCCCATCCCACACCACGGGGGGGAACCAGAATGCAGCATGTGAGAGGTGCAGCTACGACAGTGAGGCCTGAAGAAAAGGCATTAAATATTAAAAACAATAACAAAACAGCTTTGTGATGAGAACATGCTCACAGGGGCGTCAGCAATTCACTGTGAAGAACGATTCCATCGGACACGCTGTGTTTTATTTATTCTGATATGTCAGAACATCAAAAGTAACTGTACATGTGGTTTTCACATACTAAACTAAATTTGATTGATCGTTTGCACGAGGCTGTGTGTATATAATCAAAAACAGTAGCTCTGCATGCAATGGCATTAAATTCCTCTCTAGTTGCACCTGCGTTCTCGTGCTCCTTCGATGGCGTGACCTCACACTGTTCAAGATTCAAGAAAATTTTATTATTATTAACATCACATGTGGTACATGAGATATAAACAGAATTATGGGTAACAGACCCCGATTACCCTGTTATTTTAAAGTTATAATTAAAATTTTAAAGAAGAAAATGAGTAAAAAAAAAATATATATATATATATATATATATTTAAATACAGTATATAGATATGTGAAATATAATAGAATATACAATGAATATATATATATATATATATAAACTATGAATATATAATATACAAAAATAAATATAATATATGAATATATGTATATGCAGTATATAAAATAAATTTGAGAAAAAAAACATTCATTCATTCATTATCCCCCGCTTATCCTCTATTGGGGTCGCGGTGGGGTTCCCCATGCCCATCCAGGGGAGAACGTCTCAGGCGCTGGGCAGATAGACCCAGGGCAGGGCGCCAATCCATCGCTGGGCACACACTCACTCACACACACACTCTATAGGGGGCAATTTTTAAGAATTCAATTAACTTGATCCATGTTTTTGGACTGTGGGAGGAAACCGGAGAACCCGGAGGAAACCCACGCAGACACAGGGAGAACATGGAAACTCCACCCAGATGGGGATTCGAACCGGGAATCCCTATCGCTGAGGCGAAGGTGCTAACCACTAAGCCACCGTGCCAAAAACATATATATATATATATATATATATATATATATATATATATATATATATATATAAAGTAGTATACAATAGATATAAATTAATATAGAATATAATATAGCAGCATATAGAATGTATATAAACGATATACATTCTATATGCTGCTATATTACATTCTATTGTTTTCTCTCTTGTTTTAAAGTTTAGATTGGATTCCGGATTTAATGAGCTGCACATCTTCGGCTGATCTGTGATCAGTGTTACTGTAGCCGATCTAACCCAATAAGTCTGTCTCTGTCTGAAAGCCTCGAACCGGCCGATCAAAGTGCGAGGTAGCCACAGTTGATCACGCCGTTTATTTTAATCTAATGAAGACACGCTGTTTTGAGAACCCGGAGCATCAGAAATTACGGCGGTTATTGTCCAGATCCTCATGTATTTACATTAAACAGACCAAAATATCGGGACACCTCCGGAGCTTTAATGACATCATATTCGATGTTGGTTTCTCCCGGGGGGGAGGGGCTGTGGACATGAAGGGAGCTGATGACCGAGGGAAGGGATGGATGGGGGAGGGTGGTGGCATCTCATCCGTCCTTTAATTCTGAAGCAAAAGGACGGACCGGGACGTGTCTCCGTCTCTGTCCCTCTCTAAGACAATGGAACTGAATGAGGCACCTGCCTTCGGGGGCGTGTCCTAATATGTTTGTCTATGTTGTGTTGTCACAGACAGGGTTCCACACATCGTAGGCCACCGGGTGGAACTGTCCATTCATCCATCCATCCATTATCTTCCACTTTATCCTCTATTAGGGTCGCGGTGGGGTTCCCCATGCCCATTCTGGGGAGAAGGTCTCAGGCGCTGGGCAGATACACCCAGGACAGGGTGCCATTCCATCGCTGGGCACACACTCACTCACACAAATACACATTTTAAATGGGGCAATTTGGAGAACCCAATTGACTTGATCCATGTTTTTGGACTGTGGGAGGAAACTGAAGAACCCGGCTGGTGGAACTGCAGGTACAGAACTCGGCACGGCAGGTCCAGCACGGCAGGTTCTTTAGTCTGAGCTTGTTCCCGTTATCACCGCCCTCTCGCTCCGACTCATTTAGCTTCCTGCCTCTCGTTAAATACCCCCACACGGAACATTAGCAGAACCTACTGCAGGTACATCCATTACCTCCCTCACCTCCTCGGCTCCGCCTCCCGTTCCCCAGCGCCATCACCCTCGATCATGATGTGGTGATGTCTTCAAAAAACTGTAAGATTCATGGCTCTATTAGGGTCGCTCCATGCCCATCCAGGGGAGAAGGTTTAGGGCGCTGGGCAGATACACCCAGGAAAGGGGGGCAATCTATTGCTTGGCACACACTCACTCACACACTCTATATGGGGCAATTTGGAGAACTCAATTGACTTGATCCATGTTTTTTGGACTGTGGGAGGAAACCGGAGAACCTGGAGGAAACCCACGCGGACACGGGGAGGATATGGAAACTCCACCCAGATTGCGATTCGAACCGGGAATCCCTAGCGCTAAGAGGAGAACATGCCAACCAGTAAGCCATGGCTGGTGATAATAAATTCCGAATTAAATGAAGAGGCATTTAATAATAAATGTAATAAAACGTGGAATTGTTTCATGGGTTGGTGTTTCCTTTTTATTTGACTTGATTATTTTTATTTGATTCTGCTGGAAAACTGGATTAAAACTGTAAATGAAATGCACTTGAAGAGCTTCCTCAGTGTGTGTGTGTGTGTGTGTGTGTGTGTGTGCGTTATGTAACTGTGTGTAGAGTGAACAGAGGCGGCGTGTTTGGTGTCTGAGTCATAGCTCAGATTTTCCATTCAAAGTGACAGAACGTCGACGATGAACATTTAATAAAACCTTTTGCTTTTTGCGTCATCAATTCCTTTTTTGGCCAAAAGTATGTGAGCACGCGTGTTGTTTTGCGGAGCTGCTCCTGACTGGATGCAGGTGTAACCGAATGCTGCGGGGCTCTGTTTACACTTGGGGGCGACTCGGCGTCTCTGATTTAACCGAGCTGCATGTCTCTGAACTGCGGGAATGAACTGGTGCTCCTGAACGAATCCCACGTTCCAGCATTAAGCAGCAGACCGTCCTTCACTGGCAATCGAACCCGTTCCCTTTATTCTTAGAGGTGAGGATAATAAAGCTGGACGGTTGATAGATGGGGGGATAAATGAAGAGACAAATAGATAATAACAGTAATGGATGGAGGATGAGCAGGGTGGATGGAGAAGAGAGAGGGAGAATTCATCCTGGTCCTGTGATGCTGTGATGGTTAATAAATTGTCCATTGCTGCTGCAATGTGTGAGCAGATTGCCTCTCGATCTCGGTCCCTCTCTCTCTCTTATTCTCTCTCCCTCTTGATCTTCCTCATTGTGTCCCCATCACGAGACCGATCTGCTGTTACGTAAGCGCGCTGCTGCCCCTGATTCTGCACTGCAGCGTTACTCAGCGCTTGTGTGGACGGTGTGTCTCTACAGATGCTCGCTGATCCGCCGATGTCCTGGGTTTCTGAGACCGTCGATGTGCCGCTTCCCGGTGTCTTAAACATGAAGTGCAAAAATAAACCGTCGTCCTGCTGCACATGTGCACTGTAGGAACGAAAATCCCATTATAATTTCCTTCCCATTAACTGCCCCCCCCCCCCACAAACACACACACCCTGCAAAAATGATTACAAACGTGTTACGAGAAGAGACTTCGCTCGTAAATGAACCTCGTCTCATTTGAAGACATATAAACACCCAGCCTTTAACTGTGGACAAAAATACAGCCAAAAAAAAAAACATGTCCTAATAACAAACATGTGCTTATTATTGGCACCCACAGTGGGTTGTGTCGTATATTGAATCGTGTGTAGCTACCAGGAAACGCCCGTGTCAGCTACGATTTGATTTGGTTACAGATTTTTAATCAAACTTCATCATCTGACCCTAAAAAGAAGGGACTCAGAATGAAAGAATAAATGAATCGTGACGTATGAGGTGTCCACATACTTTTGGCTTCTTGGTGAGTGTAGACTCAGATGTATATATATAGTGGGATGAAAAGACTGTATTTATTTTTAGTTAATTAAAGTGTGATTGGGAACAAACCCTTGATTTTTACGCAATATAGTATGGAAGTGTGTGTGTGTGTGTGTGTGTGTGTGTGTGTGTGTATGCGTGTGTGTGTGTGTGTACATGTGGTGGAATTCACAGGCACGTGTGTTGGAGTGTATATGGCCTGTATATATCCAGGGAGGCAGTCTGTGTTGCCATGGCGACCATGTGAATGGGTTTGGTGGTGTGAGTGGATGAGAATGTGACTGGAATGTTGGAGAGCAGTGTGTGTGTGTGTATGTGTGTGTGTGTGTGTGTATGTGTGTACATGTGCATCCTCACATCTTTCTCAGTGCACATTTAATACACACCATTATTTTAATTGCAACCTATAATGTGCGTGCCGATTGTGTCATGTGACCTGCCGTATGCCAAATAAGGCACTACATCATCTGTTTACACCAAACGCAACGTTCCGAAATGATGGTGAACGTGGGCGGGATGGTGAACATCATCGTCACACGGATCCTAACACCCTTGCGTTTTTGAGAAGACGGTGTTATAACGGCGCCAACGAAGCACCGGGGGTCGGGAGGTCAGAACATCACAACGCCGCTTCCTCGGACAGAGCAGCTTCATCACGACCATTACAGCTTCCTTTAAAACAGGATCCTAACGACTCAATTAGAGAATTAAGCCACTAACGAGCACCTTTTTTAATGTACCGTAATGAGTCGTGTCCATTACATAAAACCTTCATAAAGACATGGTCAGGTGGGTTTCGTGTGGACGGTTCTGGTTTCTTTCAAAGCTTTGACTAAAGACCATAAGGATGAACTAGTATGGAGACTGTAAGCCACGCCCTCTCATCAAACTTCAGTGTTAATGCTCTTCTGGATAAATAGAAACGAATTCGCAAAGGCAGCAGAAGTGGATGTGAAAGCTCCAGAAGGTGTGATGAGGGTGTGAACGAGTCTCGGCCCTGAGAGAGACGGATGACCTGTCTGAAATGTCTTCTAACCTTTCACCAAATGAGCAAGTTGATCGGCTTCGGTTACCTCAGTGAGGGTAATTAGAATGATGGGCATAGAAAATGAATGAATGAGTGACATGTAGAACCTGGACACTGATGTTTTATTAGAATGACGATGGATCAACACGGTCAAAAAAAGGTGGCTTTAAAATGTTAGACGTTTCTAAAACATGTAAACCATAAAACCACAAAAAAAAAATATATATATATATATATATATATATATATATATATATATATATATATATATAATGGTGGCACAATGGTTTAGTGGTTGGCATGTTCTTCTCTCAGCGCTGGGGCTTCCAGGTTCGAGTTTCCATGTCCTCCCCATGTCCGCGTGGGTTTCCTCCGGTTTCCTCCCACAGTCCAAAAACATGGATCAAGGTCAATTGAATTTTCCAAATTGCCCCATATAGAGTGTGTCTGTGTGAGTGAGTGTGTGTCCAGCGATAGATTGCCCCCCTGTCCTGGGTGTATCTGCCCAGTGCCTGATATATATATATATATATAGGCACGGTGGCTTAGTGGTTTAGCACGTTCGCCTCTCAGCGCTAGGGATTCCCGGTTCGAATCCCCATCTGGGTGGAGTTTCCATGTTCTCCCCGTGTCTGCGTGGGTTTCCTCCGGGTTCTCCGGTTTCCTCCCACAGTCCAAAAACATGGATCAAGTTAATTGAATCCTCAAAATTGCCCGCTATAGAGTGTGTCTGTGTGAGTGAGTGTGTGCCCAGCGATGGATTGGCGCCCTGTCCTGGGTCTATCTGCCCAGCGCCCGAGACGTTCTCCCCTGGATGGGCATGGGGAACCCCACCGCGACCCTAATAGATGATAAGCGGGAGATAATGAATGAATGATATATATATATATATTTATTTATTATTTTTTAAATTAATTTATTTATTTTTTTAAAGCATTTTAATGAGCACAAATTCAACACTTAGAACCCTGTTTCTGATGATGTCCTGCATCTGCATTGCTGCTGTAGCACTGACCTCTACTGGCTGGTCAAGAAGTTGCCGATCAAAGGGCAGGGGAACTAATAGTAGAATACGTCATACATCATGCTTCCCCCATTGCTGGTGCTGTGTGTTGGTGGGAGGACGTATGTTGGTGGTGCAGGAATTGGACACGACTGAATTAGGAGACGATGTGAATCTGATCTACATGGAAAGTGAGACAGGAGGGGGCGTGTTCGGCGCTTCGAGGGCATTACGTCACGGTTTTCCTCCGGCACGTGTCTGACTGAAACAGCTGTGTAAACTGAATGAGAAGCAAATTGAGGGCTGCTGTGTCGTCCTCAGGTTTTGTGGTTGTTCCTCAGACACCGGACATGAGCTGCTGAGAGCGTCAACACTAATAAACACCGCAATTCATGAATGATGCAAAATCAATGAGTTAAACTGGATGTTCTTTACAAAAACAGCAGTTATGGTTAATCGCCCTGCTCTCTTTAATGTCTGATAAAGTTTTTTATTTCTATAAATGAAATAAATAAATGGATTATTATTCATCGCAGGGTGTACGGCGGGACCCTGGTCAGGTCCCCAGACTATTATAGAGCAAACAAATCGATGAAGACCTTAGAACTTAAAGCGGGAGCGTGGAGATGTCAGAGTCGGAGTCTGAGATGAACCAAAGAGCGGTGATTGGTTGCACCAAAAATAGGGCCGCCCAAATCTGGAGGTTCGGGTGCAGCCACGTCAGCTTGAATTAAGTCTTTCCACATCGGTGAGCAGAGACGAGGAAGGAGCCTCCGGCGTGACCCGTCCTCTGCACAAAACAAAAGCCAGCCATCTTTGTTTCTCGTCACCAGCGCTCTCTTTTATGAGCTGTTTGTTTAACGCAGAGGGATGTGATTGGTGGCTTTGACGTGGTGACTGGTCATCTGTCCCTCTCTTTGTCCCTCTCTCTCGCTCACTCTCTCCCTCTCTTTGGCTTCCTTGTTTAATCCTCTTTAACAGGCAGCCACCATCAGCCATTTCATCACTTCTGACCTCCCAACCCCGCAGTCACATGACTGGCTTGGCTCCACCTCCCGCCAAGACCATTCTCCATTTTATTTGGTCACACCTTGTGCCTGTTGCGGTCATGTGATGGCATGTTTTGGTCATGTCCAGGCCGGTTGCAGGCGTGTGCAGCCCCCGACGGTGAGAGCACCTGCCACACGTCCAACATCAGCGGCGTCGACGAGCTTTTCCTTTCCGTGGTTCTTCTGCTCGCCGTAAAATCCTACAGAACTCTTCGATGAACTGTGTGAGAGCTTGCTGGGTGTCCGGTTTCTCAACCACTGGCATCCGTATGATGTTCTGTTCCATCGTGTACGATCATTTTAAATTATAACAAGTGTGCGGTCATCGGGAGGTCGATTTCCGGGGGATGATATCAATGTGTGTGTCTGCACTGGTGACTTCCAAAGTGTCTCCATCCATCCATCTATCCATCCATCCATTATCTTCTGCTTTATCCTCTACTAGGGTCGCGGCAGGGTTCCCCATGTCCAGGTGAGAACGTTTCGGGCACTGGGCAGATACACCCAGGACAGGGCGCCAATCCATCGCTGGGCACACACTCACTCACACAGACACACTCTAAACGGGGCAATTTGGAGAAGTCAATTAACTTGATCCATGTTTTTGGACTGTGGGAGGAAACCGGAGAACCCGGAGGAAACCCACGCAGATACGGGGAGAACATGGAAACTCCACCCAGATCTATCGCACTCACTAGATCTATCGCAATCAATCTATCGCACTCACTAGATGGAGGACATGGAGACTCCACCCAGATGGGGATTCGAACCTGGAATCCGCCGGCGCTGAGAGGAGAACATGCCAAACCGCCAAGCCACCGTGCTGTCCCTAGAGTGTCTCCATATCTTTTAAACCATGGACCTTTGGGATTGCTTCCGACACGCCCCACAACACAACACGCCCCACAACCATCATTAGAGGAAGTGGTTTAGAAAATGGAATTATTGAGGAGAAAATAGTGAACGAGCCGGAGGACATTTAGTTATTCACCACCAAATGAGACGCGATCTTCTAAATAGAACTTATCGATTGATCATCGTCTTAAAATACCATCTGCTCAGATCAGCTTTATTGTGGATGATTTTCAAGTTCAGTTTTATTGGCTGTTACTTTTTAAGTGAATTAAATCGTCCATAAATGTGAGAAAGTAAAAAAAAAACATACCCCCTTCCCCACACACACATACAACATATTAAACTCATAACATCCATCCATTATCTTCCGCTTTATCCTCTATTAGTGTTGCGTGGGGGGGGGTTCCCCATGCCCATCCAGGGGAGAACATTTCAGGCGCTGGGCAGATACACCCAGAACAGGGTGCCAATCCATCGCTGGACACACACTCAATCACACATACACACTCTATATGGGGCAATTTGGAGACCTTGATCCATGTTTTTGGACTGTGGGGGGAAACCGGAGAACCCGGAGGAAACCCATGCGGACACGGGGAGAACATGGAAACTCCACCCCGATCGGGATTCGAAGCGGAAAAACACACTCTATATGGGGCAATTTGGAGAATTCAATTGTCCATGTTTTTTTGGACTGTGGGAAGGAACCCATGTGGACACGGGGAGTACTCCACCCAAACTCCACCCAGGATTGGGATTCAAAGCAGGAATCCCTTACTAAGCCACAGTGCCGCCCACTCATAACATAGTCTGTATGATATACTTTCACCTTAGATGAGCTTTTAATAGTGTAAAGTCTGTTGTGGGGGGGGTGGGGAGCGGGGGTTTAACTCGGAGGCCGGTTGAAATCTGCTTACTGTAATAGGTTTAGATCAGAGTGCAGCTTTTCACCGAGCCAGCAACAGGAACGGCACACTGGGGTGGATCAGCGCACCAGAAATGATCTGATGAACCATGACGCCATTCCACCAATTATACAGAGCATTCAGTGACGAGGTTCTGTCTCGATTAAAACGATTGTAGTTATTTATGATTTAACCAGATGCTGACAGTCTTCTGCCTCCATCTTTTTCACTGCAAATGTCCAGCGTGATAGTGTTGCATTGTGTCTAAACACACAGTAACATCCATCCTTTCATTATCTTCCGCTTTATCCTCTATTAGGGTCGCAGGGGGGTTCCCCATGCCCATCCAGGGGAGAACGTCTCGGGCGCTGGGCAGATAGACCCAGGACAGGATGCCAATAGCTGGGCACACACACACACAAACACATACTCACAAACACACTCTATATGGGGCAATTTGGAGAATTCAATAGATGTTATTGGACTGTGGGAAGAAACCTACGTGGACACGGGGGGGAAACAGAGGCTGAGAGGAGAACATGCTAAACCACTAAGCCACCCCACTCAGTAACATGTGAAACCAATAGGACGTTCATTTCTAATAATGTGTTTTAGAAGTCCATCCATCCATCCATTCATTATCTTCCGCTTTATCCTCTATTAGGGTCGCGGGGGGGTCCCCATGCCCATCCAGGGGAGAACGTCTCGGTCGCTGGGCAGATAGACCCAGAACAGGACACCAATCTATCACTGGGCAGACACTCACTCACACACACACACTCTATATGGGGCAATTTGGAGAAGTCAATTGACCTTGATCCATGTTTTTGGACTGTGGGAGGAAACCGGAGAACCCGGAGGAAACCCATGCGGACACGGGGAGAACATGGAAACTCCACCCAGATGGGGATTCGAATTCAGGAATCCCTAAGCTGAGAGGAGATCATGCTAAACCACTAAGCCACCGCGCCGCCCCACTCAGTAACATGTGAAACCAATAGGACGTCCATTTCTAATAATGAGTTTTATAAGTCACTCGGGTTAATGAGCAATCAGCAGTCTTTATGAAAGCATGCTGGGGGGCGGTGCACACCCCCCCCCCACCCCCCCGCTGCCCCTCGGCCTCCAGCGGTAAACTCGGTGAGAATCCCGGCGAGGCGGCTGAAGCACGACAGCTGGAGCTGTACGATAAGAATGATAAATAAATCTCATTTCTGTAAGGGCCGTGGTATCGGGCCCTGCAGCAGGGGGCAGGTGTGGCTACGTCTGGATGATCAGCAAATCCCAAAAACATCATCAATCTGAGGATTTTTGAACAGAAAAAAAAAACGAAAACAAATATTGAGAAATACTAACACGTTATCGTTATAATACAATTACAATAATAACAATAATATTATGTTACGCCAACCTATCGCTGAGCACACACTCACACACACACACACTCTATATGGGGCAAATTAGAGCATTCAGTTTACCTTAAATAAAGTTTTTGGATTATGGGAGGAAGCCGGAGAACCTGGAGGAAACCCAATAATGATAATAATCCATTCATCCATTATCTTCCGCTTTATCCTCTATTAGGGTCGCTATTGGAAGGGGGGGGCAGGGGTTACCCATGCCCATCCAGGGAAGAACGTCTCGGGCGCTGGGCAGATACACCCAGGACAGGGGGGCAATCTATCGCTGGGCACACACTCACTCATACACACACACTCTATATGGGGCAATTTGGAGAACTCAATTGACCTTGATCCATGTTTTTGGACTGTGGGAGGAAACCGAGAACCCGGAGGAAACCCACGCGGACACGGGGAGAACATGGGAACATCACCCAGATTAGGATTCAAACTGGGAATCTCTAGTGCTGAGAGGAGAACATGCCAACCACTAAGCCGCCTTATGATAATAATCTTTATTATAATTTAACTCACGGTGGCACGGTGGCTTAGTGGTTTAGCATGTTCTCCTCTCAGCATCGGGGATTCCCGGTTCGAATCCCCATCTGGGTGGAGTTTGCATGTTCTCCCCGTGTCCGTGTGGGTTTCCTCCGGGTTCTCCGGTTTCCTCCCACAGTCCAAAAACATGGATCAAGGTCAATTAAGTTCTCCAAATTGCCCCATATAGAGTGTTTATGTGTGAGTGAGTGAGCATGTGCCCAGCGATAGATTGGCGTCCTGTCCTGGGTGTACCTGCCCAGCGCCCGAAACGTTCTCCCCTGGATAGGCATGGGGAACCCCACCGCGACCCTAATAGAGGATAAAGCGGAAGATAATGGATGAATGGATAATTTAACTCTGTCCTGTGGATGGTAATTAAAACCCTTTGGAAGGTTCTAAGGTTCTCAGAATGTTCCAGCTGCTCTCTCTCTCTCTCTCTCTGTCTCTCTCTCTCTCTGTCTCTGTCTCTCTCTCTCTCTCTCTGTCTCTCTCTCTCTGTTTGTTTGGAGTTTGAAACGTTCTGTATTCTGTCATCGGCGTTCCGTGTCATTACCTCCTCCTCATCACGCTGCCACGCTCTCAATAAGTGCTGCCTTCACACCGAGAGCTCGAGATGTAAAATAAAAAGGATGGAGCAGGAAAGAGAGGTGGATGGTGGGTGGGATTATTTAAAAAGATGTGGACGGATGGCTGTATGGATGAAAAATGAATCGATTAGATAAGGACCGGTAGACTGAAAGAAAACATCTGGATGGATGGATGGATGGATGATGGGCGGGCTTGATCTGTATATGATACAGAAGGATAAATTGATTAATGTTTACATTTACATTTGGTCATTTATTGGACGCTTTTATCCAAAGCGACTTACAAGATGAACACAGGGTTAATCACAACATCCCTGGAGCAATGAGGGTTAAGGACCCACACTGGTAATTGCAGTGGACCTGGGATTTGAACCGCCAACCTTCAGATTGATAGCCCAATGCCCTAACCACTGAGCTACCGCGCCCTGGTTATGTTAATAGAGTTTTAGGAACATGGAGAAATGGTTGGATGATGATAAAGATAGAAGGACATGGATGGCCGGCTGTACATAGATGCACTGAGATATAAGCGATGGATGGATGAATGGATGGATGGATGATGGGCGGGGTTGATCTGTATATGATACAGAAGGATGAATTGATTAATGTTAATAGAGTTTTAGGAAAATGGAGAAATGGTTGGATGATGAGAAGATAAAGATACATGGATGGCTGGCTGTACATAGATAAACCAAGATATAAGAGATGGATGGACAGATGGATGGATGGATGGATGGATGGACAGATGGATGGATGGATGGACGGATGGATGGATGATGGTAGATCATTGGTGTGTAGATCCAGGTTGAAGGCCATAATACGTTTGTTTTTTCACGTTCTCCGTTGGTGGATGTTGCGCCTCCAGCAGGATGAACATGGATGTGGACGATGATGAACAGAGACGACTCTGATCGGCACTCTGTGTTCTACATGATGTCATTTTGCTGAGCTGTGATTGGTCCATCGGGAGTTAAAAGTCCCCCCCCCCCTTTAAAGATGAGTGGATGACTTGGAGTGAATGAGTGATGCTGTGTTGGTTGGTTATATATATGTATAAAACCCACTTATGCATGTTGGACAACAGGAGGCCTCCACCTTTCGGGAAGACCCCTTACTGTTCTTTTTTATTATAGGCCTTTTTTTTATAGAGCTTTGATTTTATAGACCATAGAAGTTTTTCTACAACATTTTGGAGCGTGGAATTTATTTTTGGAGCTCAAACAAATAGAGATTCGACTAAATAAACTTGTTTCGTTCACGAACCCTTCGTTCTGTCTCTTTTGTTGGGGTGAAAGTGTTCCAGACAGACCCCTCTCCACCCCCCCCCCCCGTTCTCGCTCACCCCTCCCCCTGCCCTTAACTTGCATAAGCTGTTGAAGTGGAGCACTGTGGATTAGCTCCCCCGCGTTCATTACGGCTCGATGCTGAACTGATTTGTACTGAACCTCCGTCCGCATCGCCTCTCCAAACCGCAGACCCATTAGAGTCCCGACTTCACACGCGACGCCTTCAGTTTCTCTAAAGGTCCTGACACACTTTTTCGGATGGGGTCGCTCCGGGTAAGTCTGTGGAATGTCACTAATGCTTCGGGATCTTCCCCCTTGGCAGTGGGTTTTGGGTAATCTGTGTATTTCAGACCTGGTCTTGTGTTTGTGAATGTTCTTCACACTGACACTGAGACCTGTCTGGTTGTTCTCAAACATTCTGATCGTCGTGATAGATTATTCCATTATTAATTATTATTCTTATTATAGCTACTTATAATAAAAGAACAAGTGGATATGTTCTCAAATGGAAAAAAAGTACATTATAGGATTCCACTCCAGTGAAAAGCTTAAAACCCTATTCCAACAGAATTAAGTTGAGTTTAGTAGTTTTTTTTGTGTTTAATCCACTTTTTTGTTGCATGTTGTTTTGCTGCAGCTTTGATGAAACATTCAACTTTATTATTTATAAAAGCTGAATCTGAGCTTTCTTTCGGAAACGATCGTAAAAGCTGTTACTGGGTTTATTACCATTCGTTTGGATCTGAATATTTTGGGGTTAATGGTCTTGTGGTTCTCTCCTGATGATATCTAATGATGCTTCAGGAGTTTATTCCAGACCAGTTAAAAACAGAGTTTAATCTTTTTACAGGCGGAGATACAAAACCTTGTCATGTTTTTTATTTGTGGATTTATAAGTTGATCTTTATGTGCAGCAGCAGCAGCAGTAGCAGTTGAGTCTTCAACCCTTAGAGACTTCCAAAAGTACCTGTGAAGGTCCAATCTTAGATAATGAGCTGATGGATCTCTGAGTATATAAAGGCCTCTTCAACGGACTCTTTGGCATTTTTTAAATACATTTGTTATTTTCTTTATCCCTATGATGCGACTGCGATGAATTTGGCGTCTTGGCTTTTTATGTTGATTAATTAGTCAAATAAATGATTTTCACTCTGCTTCGGGATAACTCTTCACTTATTCCACAAACCTTTCATGTGCTTTTAGTTCTTAATTTTTTTTTGTTTCATCCACCCCGACGTTCCTCAATGCATTCTCTCATTGGCTTTGAAGAGGCATTTGATTGAAGGATGGCCGTCATTGTTTAGGAAATGAACAGCATTCAGCAGGCGGCCTTCATCCTGAGTGACTTACAGGGATTATAACTTCTACAATTTAAGCAACCCAGGGTTAATCACCTTGCTGGAGGCTCCAACGGTGGCAGATTGGCAGTGCTGGTGTTTGTTGATGACACTCTCTATGAGGCATGAGACGGGAACCTTGAGTATATGAAGTGTAAAAGGAACCTGGGCTTCTGCAACTTGGATACACGATCCATCTTCATGCTCCTTCTTCTGCAGAGAGCTTTAAGGCTTCTTCTCTTTAAATATATTGGCTTGATCTGGTTCTAATTCGTCTAATTCAACAGGAAACAAAGGCATTCACAGAGTTTTCACATTGCGTAGTTTATAAACCAGGAAAGGCTCCACTACCATACCAGGAGACAAGCATTAGATGATAAATAAATGAATAAACGTTAAATGATACTGTAATGTTAGGATAAGACCCGTGTACTCATATTTAAAGCTTGGAAACATGAGTCCCGGTGATGTGAAGAGAGGGATCAGTTGTCAATTTTAAAAAAAGATCAATTTTAGGAGATGCCTTTAGAAAGTTTGCAGTAACAGCTTCATCGGAATACTTTGCAGAAAGGCATGCACAGACGACGCCCCCTCCAGACCGACGTGTTATTAACGTTCGCAAGAGGCTTCCACGTGAAGAGCTGATGGAGCTATGACTGTGTGTTGGGATTTTGGGTGTGAAGTTGTACCGAATAACACACATCCCATAAAACACGAGTTAAGAAACTCTAAAGCCGATACTGGAACATGCTGCAAATGCAGTCAACATTGTGGAAACAGTTTGGGGAAGGCTGTAATTACCCCGTCATGACTGCAGAAAGGGTTTAGAAGGAGTCTGGTGTGGCAGAACCTGAGCGGCCCACACAGAACCCTGATCTGAACCCCATTCAACACTTTTGGAATGAACTAGAACAGCGAATGTCCAACATCAGGGTCTGACCTCACACATGGTCCTCTGAGGGAATGGGAAAACATTCTCATAGACAATTCGGAATCTTGTAGAAAGCCGTCGCAGGAAAGAATCAGAATCAGAATCAGTTTTATTTGTCACATACGTAGATATACATGGTACAGCCAGCAGTGAAATTCTCTCCTGACTTCTCCACATAAAGTTTAAATTTAAGAAGATGAGAAAAATAGAATAAAGATAAAATAAAACTAAAAATAAAATAAAATACAATGAAAAAGACGGATGTTATACAAACTCCTGCAGGTGTAATGTGTTTGTGTGTAATGTCAATACATTTGTGCATATAAAATATGTTCATTTACAAAGTTACATGCAATTTGTTTACATTTTCTTGGTTTGGAAGAACCATTTGTTGCCTTCCTACTAAATATCAGTGCCTGATGTCTTAAATAGTTTTGACCACATTTTATAGATTTTATAGATGCTAGAATGCTTAAATTAAGATTAATTCATTCATTATCACCCGCTTTATCCTCTATTAGGGTTGCGGTGGGGTTTCCCATGCCCAACCAGGGAAGAACGTCTTGGGCGCTGGGCGGATACACCCAGGACAGGGTGCCAATCCATCGCTGGGCACACACTCACCCACTCAAACACACTCTATATGGGGCAATTTGGAAATCTCAATTAACTTGATCCATGTTTTTGGACTGTGGGAGGAAACCGGAGAACCTAGAGGAAACCCACGCAGACACGGGGAGAACATGGAAACTCCACCCAGATGGGGATTCGAACCGGGAGTCCCTAGTGCTGAGAGGAGAACGTGCTAACCACTATGCCACCGTGCCGCCCCTAAATTAAGATTATCTATGATATATTATTGATGTATGTAAATCAACCCGCATCTCAAATCCAGTCATGTTTATATTGTTCATCATTATATGACTGTAGTGTCTTTAATTATTTGTAAGGATTGTAAACTCTTTAATTCTTATAAATAATAATGATGGACTACAGGTTTCTCCTTCTTGTTTCCTCTCAGTGTTTGAGGAAGTCCGCTCTGCAGCAGACCCGGTTGGCCTTCAGCCAGTTTCAGTCGACCCAAAAAGATGTCTGTCTCCTACGATGAATCCGCTGCCGCTGCCGACGAGGCCATGGACAGTTTTTGGGAGGTAGGAAAATGCACGACACAGCGCTTTTTCTCTCTCTTTCTCTTTCTCTCTCTCTCTCACCCGAGGCCCGATCCGAGGCCTGGTGCCACGCTTCCGCCCGATCCGAGTCTGATTACAGATGAAACACAGAGGCACGTTGTGTTCTTCATGTCTGTATCTGCCAGAAATTCCACAATGGGTCTTATTTACCCCAGAACTGGCTCCTCGGCGGGATCTGCCACCTGCTGTGGTTCTTCAAAGAGACACTGTGATGTGCGGCTCTGAACGGAGCCGGTTCAGATTAAAGTCTTGCATTTTAAGTTTACATTTTTTAAATACATTTTTCTTGCTGCCTTGTTTATTACAATAACAAATCAAAAAGAACAACAATAATAATTATTATTATATTTCTAACAATAATATCCAGAATGTGAAGAATAGAACCTTTGTTGTTTGATCTCTTAATACTCATGATTTAATAGGGGGAGGCTGTGGAGGGGGGGGGTCCTCATGCCCATCCAGGGAAGTAGGTTTCGGGCACTGGGCAGATACACCCAGGATAGAGCGCCATGACACCCAGGCACACACACACACACACACACACACACACACACACACACACACTATAGGACGATTTACATTTAGGCAATTTATGGCAACCATCTATCCATCCATCATCTTCCGCTTTATCCTATATTAGGGTCGCGGGGGGGTTCCCTATGCCCATCCAGGGGAGAACATTTCGGGCGCTGGGCAGATACACACTCACGCACACAGACTCAGTCTATATGGGGCAATTTGGAGAATTCAATTGTCCTTGATCCATGTTTTTAAACTGTGGGAGGAAACCCACGCGGACACGGAGGAGATGGAAACTCCACCCAGATTGGGATTCGAACCGGGAATCCCTAGTGCTGAGAGGAGAAATTGCTAAACCACTAAGCCACCGTTAGGGCAACCAGTTCACCTTAAATCCAGAGGAAACCACCCCTAGAAATAACCCTCAGACTCTAATTAGGATACAGCGCACCTCTCATTGACTGGCAGAAATCTGAGATAATAATGATGATGACGATGATAATAACAATAACAGCCTAATACATTCATTTTAAATCCCCCGTTAACATCGTGTTAATTAGCCCTGAGTCCTGCAGGTGATGAATAATGGCTTCGGGCCCACTGTGGTGTGCAGGGCCTCGTCAGCAGCGAGCTGAATGCTGATGTGGATCGATGGTTCCTCCATCGATCTCCCAAAGGCCGCCGCACGCACTGCAACGTTTTATCACTTTAACGTTCGTCAGGTCGTCCGGACACACAGCCGAATGAACCTGAAGAGACGAAAAGTGCAGTTAACATTAACACACGCTCCATGACCGGGTGTATGTAGATGGCAAACCATGAGACCGTTAAAAGCTTCAATGGAGGTTCCACCGCAAAGTAACGAACTGTTCCGGGGTGGTTATGAGATTCTGCGGAATCCCCGAGGTGTTCAGTGAGATTAAGGTCAGCCTCAGTTGAGCCTGGAATCTCTTTACACCCAACGGCTCAAGCTGCACCACGATGGACACGGTGCGCGAGACAGAGATATATACCCATTATACCCATTATATAAAGCTATACATCACATGAGAACAGTCAGGAGGACACACACCAGCGAGTGTTTGTTGCTTTTCACTGACGGCAAAAGAACGTCAAGTCTGGTTTCCTCTGACGATTTAAAAACAAGTTGGAAATGGTTTTGGTGTTTAAACGGTGTATGTATCACTTCACTTCGTCCCAAATCCAGAAAAATCAGAGGGTCGTGTCAGGCAGGGAATCCTTTCCGGATCGTTCGACTGTAAAGATTTTCTAAAAGTAACAGGCAAAAAAAAAAGAAGAGGAGGAAGAAAAAAATCTGCTTGCAGTTACACATTACCACCAGAGAGGTCTCCAAATCCATCCATCCATTATTTTCCACTTTATCCTTAACTAGCGTCGGCGGGCGGTTCCCCATGCCTATCCAGGGTAGAACGTTTCACGCGCTGGGCAGATACACCCAGGACAGGGTGCCAATCTATCACTGAACACACACACACACACACACTTTATATGGGGCAATTTTTGAGAATTCAATTGACCTTGATCCATGTTTTTTGGACTGTGGGAGGAAACCGGAGAACCCGGAGGAAACCCACGCGGACACGGGGAGAACATGGAAACTCCACCCATATTGGGATTCGAACCAGTGTGTGTGCCCAGCGATCGATTGCCCCCCTGTCCTGGGTGTATCTGCCCAGCACACGAAACGTTCTACGCTGGAACACCCCCCCCCCCACCCAGCATCGGAGTTCCAGCATCTCTTTTAGGAATTAAAGGTGTAAGTCTTTGTTCTTTGTATGCATGAGGATGTGTGTCTGTGATTCTGGAACTTCCTTTCAGTTACTATGAGCTGACTGCAGAGGATTAAAGAAAACCAAGTACACACTCACACACACACACACACACACACACACACACACACACAAAGCTGTGACAGCCATTGCGTAACTCCACATGCACAGCCATGAGCTGGACTTTCAACACCCGCCTCCTTATTTCTCTCTTTGCCTCCGTTCAGTCTCTCGGACCCCCTCTTTTAAACTTCTTGTATATATTTTTTATCATCTCTTCTTACCATAAAGGTTTTTTTTTTTTTTTTTGGTCTTTGTAGTTCTACCGTTCCATTCTGTAGTCCATCTGTTTCGCCACATACATGGTTAGTTCCCTTTACTCTGTTCTAGGGCGTGGTAGCTCAGGGGTTTTGGTTTTGGGCCGTCAATCAGAAGCTTGTGGGTTTAAATCCCAGGTCCTCTGAAGTTACCAATGTTGGTCTTTGGGGAAAGACCCTTAACCCTCATTGCTCCAGAGATGCTGAGTTCTGACCCCACCATATTTTCAACGTCTGCTAAAATGACCAAATGCAAATGTGTCTGTGGTTGTGTATTAGTGTGTGTCGTGCTGGTACCACACCACCGCTAGGTTCTGAACCACTGCTGAACTTTCTGTGACTCCTCCACACGTAAACAAACCTGACGGGTTATTAGGGAACGTCGCCTTCCAAGATGACGAATGACTCCCAACACAGTGTCGATCGATAAAGCAGATTACCGTGAAGTGGAGCTTCCACCCAGCATGCACCTTTCCTCTCATCCCACAGGTGGGGCACTACAAGCGCGCTGTCAAGAGGTTTGATGACGGCCATCGACTCTGCAACGATTTCATGAACTGCCTGCAGGAGCGTGCCAAGATCGAGAAGGCCTACAGTCAGCAGCTCACCGAGTGGTCCAAGAGATGGAGACAGCTGATTGAGAAAGGTCAGCGGGCTTGTCCTATTCAGAGCATGCTGTCCAGAGTCCAGATGATAATGAGATACACACAACAACGCCGGGGTTCTAGGCAGGTTTTACAGAACCTGGAAAAAAGGTTCGATGGACGTCCACCATCAGAAGAATCTGGAATAACAAAAACGGCACTGCTCTTCTGAATAGCCTGTCTTTTGAAACCATTACCACCAAACGTGTGTGTGTGTGTGTGTGTGTGTGTGTGTGTGTGGGTGTATTAACGCGTGTGTATGTGTGTTAAACGCAGGTCCTCAGTACGGCTCGGTGGAGCGAGCCTGGCTGGCCGTGATGACGGAGGCGGATAAGGTGAGCGAGCTCCATCAGGAGGTGAAGAACGGCCTGCTGAACGAGGACGTGGAGAAAGTGAAGAACTGGCAGAAGGACGCCTACCACAAACAAATGATGGGCGGCTTTAAGGAGGCCAAAGAGGCGGAGGAAGGGTTCAAGAAAGCGCAGAAACCCTGGGCTAAGAAACTCAAAGAGGTGAGAAATTATTTCTTATATTTTTTTTTACTGAAATCAAAAGACTGGCATAAAACATCTGTCCATCCATCATCTTCCACTTTGTCCTCTAGTAAGGTCGCAGGGGGGGGGTTCCCCATGCCCATCCAGGGGAGAACATTTCGGGCGCTGGGCAGATACACCCAGGACAGAACGCCAATCTATCACTGTGCCCACACTCACTCACACACACACACTCTATATGGGGCAATTTGGAGAATTCAATTGACCTTGATCCATCTTTTTGGACTGTGGGAGGAAACCCGGAGAACCCGGAGGAGACCCACGCGGACACAGGGAGAACATGAAAACTCCACCCAGATGGGGATTCGAACCAGGAACTATGAGAACATGCCAAACCACTAACCACCGGCATAAAACATACGATCAGTAATCAATATCTCACCATCATCACAACAGCGTGCCAAGGCAGTTTAGAATAGTCTATATCTTGTGGGGTGGCATAATGGTTCTCCCTGGGTGCTCAGTAGGATGGCAATAGCATTTTCTTTGTGAAGTTTTGCATGTTCTCCCTCTCTTTAGTCTGTGTGCTGTAGCCGTTATTTAATTTATGATTTGACGCCGATCTGTTCAGGAATTTCTTAACTCTTGTTATGAACCATAAACGTGCCGCTGAAGCATCACCTGTTTGGCCGCAGATGGAGACGGCGAAGAAGACGTACCACATGGCCTGCAAGGAGGAGAAGCTGGCCGCCTCGCGCGAGGCCAACAGCAAAGCCGAAGCCTCCGTCACCCCGGACCAGCAGAAGAAGCTGCACGAGAAGACGGAGAAGTGCAAACAGGATGTGCAGAAGGTGAGAGAGGTTTGGATGGCGCCTTCAGTAACACCCCCAACCCCCCCCTCCATACATATACACACACTGCACATTTGATGTAAAACTCACTGAATCAACATTTAGTTATATATTAATTCCATCCATCCATTATATTCCGTGGGGCGGGGGGTTCCCCATGCCCATGCCCATCCAGGGGAGAACGTCTCAGGCGCTGGGCAGGACACCCAGGACAGGACGCCAACCTATCACTGGACACACACTCACTCACTCTATATGGGGCAATTTGGAGAACTCAATTGACTTGATCCTTGTTTTTGGACTGTGGAAGGAAACCGGAGAACCCGGAGGAAACCCACACAGACAGGGGCAGGACATGCAAACTCCACCCAGATGGGGATTCGAAGCGGGAATCCCTAGTGCTGAGAGGAGAACGTGCCAACCACTAAGCCGCCGTGCCGCTGGGGCAATATAGAGTATTTAATTTACCACAAGTCCATATTTTTGGACTGTGGAAGGAAACCGGAGAACCCGGAGGAAACCCACGCGGACACGGGGAGAACATGGAAACTCCACCCAGATGGAGATTCGAACCGGGAATCCTGAACGAACGTAATAACCACTAAGCCCTTATATATTCATCATTATAGTTAAAAAAAACTCTCGGAAAAACGTTTCGGAATCCTTTGTGAACCTGCGTCTGAACTTTTTGCTGTGGTCCGGGTGCATGGCGCTCAGCCCTGCGCTCGGTTCCTCCGCTCTGAGCTGCCGTGGTTATTAATGAGGCTTTTGGGTGAGCCTCTATTGCCTGCGCCGCCCATATAGATCCCGGCGCTCGGGTGAGCATGAATCATTCTGATGGGGCAATTGCGTGAAGTGTTCGTATGTGTAGCACCAGATAAAAAGATCAGTCACTTTCTGCTGCATTATTAAATCCCCATTAAATCTGGCTCCAGCTCACAGAGGTTCTCAGAGCTCCGATAACGGCCTGACGCCACGCCGAGACGGGAGGCTTTGAAGCCGACGTTCGCCGAAGGTGAAAATGAATCGCAAAATTGATGAAAACTGTTTATTCAGGGGGCGGCACGGTGGCTTAGTGGTTTGGCACGTTCGCCTCTCGGCGCTAGGGATTCCCGGTTCGAATCCCCATCTGAATGGAGTTTTCATGTCCTCCCCGTGTCCGTGTGGGTTTCCTCCGGGTTGTCCGGTTTCCTCCCACAGTCCAAAAACACAGTCTCCAAATTGCCCCATATAGAGTGTGTCTGTGTGTGTGAGTGAGTGTGTGCCCAGCGATGGATTGGCGCCCTGTCCTGGGTCTATCTGCCCAGCGCCTGAGACGTTCTCCCCTGGATGGGCTTGGGGAACCCCACCGCGACCCTAATAGAGGATAAAGCGGAAGATAATGAATGAATGAATGAATGAATGTTTATTCAGGAGCCGAGATGAGAGCGACGTCGGAAACGCTCGCCGATAATAAAAAAATCTGTACTTACACAAGGTGGCGCCGTGGATACCAGGTCCCGGTTCGGTTCTCACAAAGTTCCTCTTTGGGTGGAGTGTGTGTTCTGCACGTTCCTGTGTGAATTTGGTACCACATGAGCGTTATGGCTCTAGATTCACACTCTCTGGAGTTACAGGCTACAGAAACGTGTATGAGTTGACCTTTAGAAACGTGTGTGTGTGTGTGTGTGTGTGTGTGTGTGTGTGTGTCCTCCAGGCCAAGGAGAAGTACGAGAAGTCACTGGAGGAATTAGGGAAGTGCCAGCCGCAGTACATCGAGAGCATGGACCAGGTGTTTGATCAGTGTCAGCAGCACGAGGTGAAGAGACTCAACTTCCTCAAAGAGGTCCTGCTGGACATCAAACGTCACCTCAACCTCACCGAGAACCAAAAGTGAGATCCATGTGCGGTGACCTTACATGTTTCTATAACACATTTATTCATCCATCATCTTCTGCTTTATCCTCTTTTAGGGTCGCGGCGGGGGGGGGTTTCCCTTGCTCATCCAGGGGCGAACGTTTCGGGCGCTGGGCAGATACACCCAGGACAGGGGGCAATCTATCGCAGAGCACACACTCACTCACACAGACACACTCTATATGGGGCAAATTTGGAGAACTCAATTGACTCGATCCATGTTTCTGGACTGTGGGAGGATCCGGAAGGAAACCCACACGGACACGGGGAGGACATGGAAACTCCACCCAGATTGGGATTCGAACCGGGAGTCCATAGCACTGAGAGGAGAACATGCCAAACCACTTAGCCACCCTCATTTGCCGCCCTTATTTGTTAGTCGCTTTGTATAAATGTGGCCGCTAAATGACTCAATGTAAGTGTAATGTAATTGTTCGGTGGTAAACGATATGGAGTCAGCACCATGGTGAGGTTGCCCCACCAGGTGACATTCATCACTAGAGCGCAGTGAAGGAGTCGGAGAGTAATTTTGGAAATCTAGACTGAAGGTCAGAGGGGCCAGATCCAGAGATCGTCCTGTAGATCAGAGTCAGTGTCCTGTACTGAATGCAGCAGTTACAGGGAGCCAATCAGAGAGGAGAGGTGGAGCCACATGATTCACTTGGGTGGTTGAACACGAGTCGGGCTGCAGAGTGTTACATCCAGCAGTGTGGTACAGTAATCGGGGGTAACGAGGGTCATTAAAACTCTAATTTAGGCATTTTTTTTTTTACAGCTATTCCACGGTGTACCGAGAGCTGGAACGCAACATCCTCGCCATCAACACGCAGGACGACCTGAAGTGGTTCAGCAACAACCACGGCCCTGGCATGCACATGGGCTGGCCGCAGTTCGAGGTACAAAAACCCCCTGCCGTTCTTTAATAAACCAAAATCACTGGTCCGGTGATCCTGCGGTGGGCCGTAATTTCATCCATTCATTCATTATCTTCCTCTTTATTCTAAATTAGGGTCGCGGGGGGTTCCCCATTCCCATCCCGGGGAGAACGTTTCGGGCGCTGGGCAGATACACCCAGGACAGGGTGCCAATCTATCGCTGGGCACACACTCACTCACACACACACACTCTATATGGGGCAATTTGGAGATCTCAATTGACTCGATCCATGTTTTTGGACTGTGGGAGGAAACCGGAGAACCCGGAGGAAAGCCACGTGGACACGGGGAGAACATGGAAACTCCACCCAGATGGGGATTCGAACCGGGAATTCCTAGAGCTAAGAGGAGAACATGCCAACCACTAAGCCACCGTGCCGTTATTTATTGTAGCTCTTTAGCAGAGGGTCTGATTCTGTTCTGTAATCCCTGATCCAGGAGTACAACCCAGATGCCACCAACGCCGTGGCCAAGAGAGAGAAGAAAAAGCCAGATGGAGCGGCACCTGCTACACCCAACACGGAACACGGAGGGCAGCCGGGAGACCGCGGCAGGTCCGATTACACGTCTTAAAAATCGGCTTTGGACTGATTTTTGTAATTTAGAACTTTTATTTCTTTATAAATTACCAAATTTTTTAAACAAGTCGTGAGAGAAGACACGGAGAACCCAAATCAAATCATTTTTAGACTTGGTCGATGATTTCTTGAAGAAAACAATCCGATATTACAAATCAGTGAGCGCCGAGAGTGTTTACACGATTAGCAGATCATTTAAAGGTGATATGAGAAACAGGTGTTTTAGTTAATCGGTGATTGGGCAATCTGGTATTTTTAAGGACGGATTGCTGACGCCCATGTTCCCTACGTCATTAGACTTTTAAAATTCTTAATCACCCTGAATGCCACATGCTGTCTGTGCACTATTTATCACTTAATCACTTAGAATTTTGTTTATTCGCAATTCAAACAACTCAGGGCTTTTATCTATATTTTATAGCTATAATATAAATATAAATATATATAAATATATATATATATATAGTTTTTATATTTATAGTTATTATTCCTGTACACTTGATTTTAATTGTAATTTAGATTTCAAATTTAGATTTCAAAAATCACATTCTTATTCTCATTTTTTTAACCTATGCTACTGTGTGTATATATATATATATTATTTATTTATTTATTTTAATTTTTTTGGTATACTTTATACCCATGTTAATAGTACCATTTCACTATTTCTTTTTATACTTGCGAGCCAATGCAACAAAATTTCATTCTAATGACAATAAATGTTATTTAAGTCTAAGTCTAAGTAACAATGTTGGTTTGTTAAAGCACGTTTGTGAAAGTGTATTATGGTTTAAACAAAAGTGCGAACTGAGGACCTCAGAAGAGGACGCTCATCGGTCTGAACAGTCTGTAATTCAGGAGAAGTTCATTCATTCATTATCTCCCGCTTCATTCTCTATAAGGGTGGTGGGGGGGGTTCCCCATGCCCATCCAGGGGAGAACGTCTCGGGCGCTGGGCAGATAGACCCAGGACAGGGCGCCAATCCATCGCTGGGCACACACTCACTCACACAGACACACTCTATATGGGGCAATTTTGAGAATTCAATTGACTTGATCCATGTTTTTTGGACTGTGGGAGAAAACCGGAGAACCCGGAGGAAACCCACGCAGACACGGGGAGAACATGGAAACTCCACCCAGATGGGGATTCGAACCGGGAATCCCTAGTGCTGAGAGGAGAACATGCTAAAACACTAAGCCACCGTGCCGCTCAGGAGAAGTTATATCATTATTATTATATTGTTTTCTTTGTACGCAAAGAATCGAACATCTGCTAAGAGTTAAAAATGTATATCTGTCCTTTTTAATCTTGTCTTTTAGTTCTTTATTAATTTGAGCTGGTAGTTTTTGGCCATTTTTTTTATACAGAGCCACCAAACACAGGGTTACATACAGCATCCCAGGAGCAATGTTGGGTTAGGATTAAGGGTCTTGCTCAAGGACCCACACTGCTCACGTCAGTGGACCTGGGATTTGAACCCACAACCCTCAGATCGATAGGCCAACACCTGAACCCCTGAGCTACCAAAGCCTGGTAGCTGTAATTGTTATCCATTTGTGCAGCTCTGCTTGATTATAAATTAGCTGTGTAATTATAACCTGTGTTTTTTTATTTTTTATGTTATATTTGTGTCTCGCAGTGTGAGCAGCTATGACAAGAACCAGGCCTATTCCACAGAATGGTCAGACGACGAACAACCCGCCGGGTTCTCGGGTAACGAGACCAACGGCGGCGGCAACTCTTTCGAGGACGACTCTGGGAACAAAGGAGGGGTGCGAGTGCGAGCGCTGTACGATTACGAGGGACAGGAACAAGACGAACTGACTTTCAAAGCAGGTACGGGGGCTCAGCGTGCGCACATGTCACCAAATTAAAACCGCTTGGCTTGAATACGAGTCCGAGGCCTGATTTAAATATTTTACAAATTAAGAGAACTGGGGCACGTTGTGATTCGAATATATTTAGATTTGAGGTCAAACTTGAAATCTCCTTGGTGCAGATCCTTCAAACGAGACTTTTAAAAACCGTGAACCTGACGTTAGGTGTATGTTCTATGGAGCTTAGTATGTAATGCACCTCCCGGCCAGCGGGTGGCAGACATGCACTTATGTATGGAGTTGAGTTCCACTGTGTGATTAGGCAAGCACCTGTGCAGTAGTCTATAAATCACCACGGGGTGGCGCCATCAGTGCTGCAATGCTGGGTGGGAACACGACTTTGTAAGCAAATGTGATTTTTTAATTTTTTTATTTTTTATAAATGCAAACACAATTGAACGGTTTATAAAAAAAATTGAAAGAAAAATAATCAGATAACATTGAGCGGAGTGTCTTGTCGGTGTTGATGAAGTGCATCTGTGTGCAAGAAGCTCCCGTATTAAAACCATCATCTTTAAAACATTTTAATTATAAAGAAATTGAAAGAAAGGCCTCCAGAGACAAACACACATTAGAAATAAACTAATTAAAGGCTGGTTAAATGAACGCACCTTGACTTCTCCTTCCCCTTATCAGCAGGCTGAGTGTTTTTATAAAAGCGCTGTATTTAAAGCAGCCATTCTGATGTTCTGATCTCAGGATGGATGTTTGTAATGAAGCAGAGTAATGGAGGGTTACAGTGATGACAGACGCTCAGTAATTACAGGGTTAACGATCAAACCAAGAGCTCAGATGCCACAGGAAGCCTGAGATTGTTGTGATTGTTGGGCTTAGTCTGTAGAGGAGGGATGGACTCGACCGTTCTCCAGCACCAGCTGACCAAGTGTCTAATAAAGTCTAATAACGCTGTAGATCAGACGCTTCGAGCCTGGGGTTGTAATGAAGTGGGCATTTAAATCGATAACATGTCGTCCTTATTTATAACGGCCTTTGAAACTGTGTTGGAATATTTGTGTTGATCTTAGAAAAATTCTGTGAAAGAAATACAGCATTATTTATTTTAAATACTCAATACTAGATACATATTTTCACAATCAGGGTAATACGGGTTGTTGGGGCCTATCCCAATACACATAGAGGGGAAAGTAGTATATTTAACATGCTGACTTAACACAGCAAGGGTTATTTTTAGCTGTAAGGTGGTATTTTGTGCAAAAGTAAAACCGATTTAATGCATTTTTATTAATTAAACGCTAAATACAAATTAATTAAATATATATGTATATGTATGTATATCGTATCCATTATAAACCGTAGAATGCTGCATTTGGGTTGAGTTGGGTGTTGCCGTATGGATAGTGGAGTTGCAGTGTGCCCTCTAGTGGACAAACTGCACCACGACAGTATTTATTCATTCTTATACATTAATACAGGGGTGTCCACACTTTTCTGGCCCGAGATCTACTTTTCCTTTGGACAGGTTATGGAGATCTACCAGGGTTAATAATTTTTTTAGGCTTTTATATTGAAACTTGTTTACACACATCATGTTAGTATTGGGGGGGGGGCACGTTGGATTAGTGGTTTAGCATGTTCTCCTCTCAGCGCTGGGGATTCCCGGTTCGAATCCCAATCTGGGTGGAGTTTCCATGTTCTCCCCGTGTCCGCATGGGTTTCCTTTGGGTTCTCCGGTTCTCTCCTACATTCCAAAAACATCGATCAAGTTGACTGAATCCTCCAAATTGCCCCGTATAGAGTGTGTGTGTGTGTGTGTGAGTGTGTGCACAGTGATAGATTGCCCCCCTGTTCTGGGTGTATCTGCTCAGCCCCCCCCCCACACACACACACACACTCTAAATGAAAGTGGTATTTTAGTAATTTTGGAGCCTTCGCTCGTCTTGTCAGTCAAATAAAGAGCAAAAACACAAACTGAAACTTTCTAATGTAGATTCGCGAGGCAGTGCTTCGGATTTAGGCACGAGGGCGTGGCCACGTGCCGGGTTTTAGCACAGCGAGAGAGACGGGGGGGGGGGGTCAACGTATTGCGCACCCCTGCATTAATACATTATTCCTTCTTTCTCGTTGTATGTTTACAAATGTCTTTTTTAGCCTTAATACCATTACGACTCCATCATGGGCCAGCAAATCTAATATTAATTGATTAATTATTCGAATACATTGTCATTGATTAATAATTTAATTATTAAGTTGGGTGTTGCCATATGGATAGTGGAGTTGCAGTGTGCCCTCTGGTGGGCAAACAGCCCAACGACAGCATTTATTCATTCTTATACATTTATACATTACTCCTTCTTTCTCGTTGTATGTTTACAAATCTATTTTTTAGCCTTAATAACATTAAGACTCCACCATGGGCCAGGATCTAATATCTAATAATAATTATTATTAATGATACATTGTCATTATTAACAAAATCATCATCACCAGTCCTTTTTATGACCATAAGCACATTATTTCAGTTAATTGCTTGAAAGTTAATAAATCTACACATCTCCAAATTTCTCTTCTTGGCAATATGTTAATCGTAGTTTATTATAAATTATTTTTTGCTGTTTATAGGTGACGAGCTGATGAAGATCGAGGAGGAGGATGACCAGGGCTGGTGTCGGGGTCGTCTGGATAGCGGGCGGACGGGATTATACCCCGCCAATTACGTGGAGGAGATCTGATCCCCCCCCCCAGGTGGACGCACCATCGACGGCAGGTCCGATCCAATCGCTTGGCGCAGAGCCAGAGACTTAAGAGCAACACATCAGTAACTTTGCCCAACAACCGATGCGCTAAATCAGTCTCGTGTAAAACAAAAATAGGTTTTAGTAAGCTTCAGTATATTCACACAACAAACCCGTTTATGGTCTGTGAAAGGGCGAAACCAATACATTTAACATTAAGAAACTATTTACAATACACTAATGTGTGTGTATACGTAACCATATGCAAATTCAGGGAACTATAACGGCGTTCGATGGAGTTTAACGGGGGATGAATATTGTGCAGCTTGTATGTCTGTCCAAATGTGCATTATATATTTGAGGGGGGAATTAATTATGTAGCAGTCCTGCAGCAGTAATGTTTAAAAAAAACATATAAAACACCGTGTTAGTTTGTTATTATTATTATTTTTTGTCATCAGGGTTCCTACTGTCACTAAAAAGTCAATGATAACATGTAAAAAAGAAAATTACACAATAATGAGAAATTGAAATGAGAAATGTCTTATCAAATGCGATGTGATCTTCGGCCACCAGAGGGCACAAGAACCCAGTTCTGAATCACTCTGAAAGTTGTTTTTAAGTTGTTATTTATCACCTCGAGGTCAGAATGATCCCAAATTCGAAAGAAGATGAAAAACGTTTCTATTTTATAAATAAAATCAATAAATTAGAAATAACACGGTAAGTAAAAAAAATGCATGTTATCAATGAATTTCTCTCACTATGTTGCAGTGCTGCCACCTTCTGGAAGTACTTCATTATTGCATCATCTCAATTGCAGTCACAGAGTAATGCAAAATAATATAAAAACGATATTTTATTACAATTTAATTTAGTTCTGGTAACATTGTTTATTGTTATCACTTATTGTCACGTCTTATTAAATCTAACAGCTTAACTGTTTTTGTGTTACACGTATGTTTTTTAATTACAATAACACTGATATTTTCAACAGCAAGGAATGCTTATTGCTAACCAATTATAAAATGATGTTTTTTAACTGACACGATGAAAAAAAAAAGTTTTTGTTTATTTTCCCCCGCTGATTTAAACTGCATGATCCATGAAACAGGAGTAAGATGTAGGAACCCTGATGTGTATACTTTATTAGCCGTTGTCCTTGAGATGTGTGTGTCTTTCTGCATGGCAGCATGCATTGTGCAAGCCCCAGATCAGCGCTAAAGGCCGGATTTACTGGATGAAATGCTCACAGCGACCGCAGACTGAACAGGGCGGGGTGGTGCTGGCACAGCGTGCCAACCTCCCACCAGGAAGTGCAGAGACTGAAGCAGTCTTGCTGTCGTTATATCGCGTTTCTTTATCACCTTCCTCATCTCTTGTCTTATTTGTGTGCTCGAGTTGACTTTCGTTTCCATTTCCTTCCAGACTGTTTGTTTAGCATTTCGCAGGATCCAGCAGGAAACCATATCTCATCCCTTATTTGCATTCGAATGGCCCCGAGTTGTTGATAAATGGTTTCACGTGAAGCCAGGCACCGCTTTTTAATGTGTGAACTCACGCTATCAGAGGCGATCTGTGCATATTCGCTCATCACGCCGCCTTCGTGCATCTGACATACACACTTCTATAATTACACAGGAAAAGATAAGAGCTTCACAGAACATTTTCGTGGTTACTGTTCTGAATGTCACAGGTCTGTGGTGATGCTGTAGAGGTCCAAGCAGGAAGGGGCTCTGTGGTTACTGTACAAGTTTCAGGACCCAAAAGGTTTAGGTTGAAACGCTCCAGTTGTGTCCTCAAGTTTGACCTTTAATTGCTTATATTACTGTACTTTATATTCCCTTATATTTCACGATAATTCTTTGTTGATTTTGCATGTTCTCCCCGTGTTCCCCGTGTAACTTTTTGTTTCACTAGTTAGTAGTGTGATGCGTGTGTCTCTGTCCTGCGGTGGCTGCCTTCCTGGGTCCTATGACATCTGGGGTATGTTTAAATACCCAACCCCCCTTCCAAAAGGCTTGGATCAGGATATAAAAATAATATTCACCATCGAGTTCACTCTGCCGCAGGTCACCGTGCATTTGTTTTCGTCATAAAAACGTGTCGTTTTAAATGATCTGATCACAAAATGCCACAATGACAATAAAGCCCCGCCCCTTGAGGTCATTGGTCTTAAATGCAAATTCAAATGTCATGGTTTAATTGCCCTGAACTCACTGTAATATTTTTTTATCTCAAATAAAACTATATATATATATATATATATATATATATAGCGGCACGGTGGCTTAGTGGTTTAGCATGTTCTCCTCTCAGCGCTGGGGATTCCCGGTTCGAATCCCCATTTGGGTGGAGTTTCCATGTTCTCCCCTTGTCGGCATGAGTTTCCTCCGGGTTCTCCGGTTTTCTCCCACAGCCCAAAAACATGGATCAAGTCAATTGAGTTCTCCAAATTGCCCCATATAGAGTGTGTCTGTGTGAGTGTGTGTGTGCCCAGTGATAGGTTGGCGCCCTGTCCTGGGTGTATCTGCCCAGCGCCCGAAACGTTCTCCCCTGAACGTTC